>VZTX01031460.1:185837-238925 GCA_013400915.1 Pardalotus punctatus | reverse complement strand
TTTTTTTTTTTTTTTTTTTAAAGTAAATGTCATTATTTAAATGCATAAATTTGCTTAAACCTCACTGGGTTACTCTGACTTGTAAGGCTATTACTTTTCCAGTTGCAAGCAATAATGATACTGCTAAGATATTCTATTGGAGAAAATATTTAAATAAACTCTCTTCATCCAAAAATGAGATGCAGCATATTTACATTTTTATTTGATGAAGCCTGTTCCTGCTATTTTTGTTCTTAATTTGGTCTCAAAAGAATTAGTAGTAAGAGGAAAAATAGTCTGTAAATATGTATGAAATCAAATTTAGAGGGTAGGCTAAAAGGTATTGACTGCCAGCAGTGCTAAACAGCAGGAGGCAAAATTTCCTCCATAGTTTTCTTCTTGGCTGGAAACACATTGCCTTCCATCTAGATTATTTAATCCTCAAAATGCACATCAAAGCTTCTCATCGGGTGGCATATGTCTTTACAGGCAGTTGAATGTCAAAGATCTAGCTTAAAGATTTTTGAAAAATGTAAAACATAATAGATCCCAGATAATAACACAGCAGTGAAGCTCCTCTGCTATTCCTTCCAGCAAAGGACTGGTATTGCAGGTTGTAGCTAATCTTTGTGGCAAGAGCAAATTTCCTGTGTGAGAATTTGTGACATCCATCCAACAGATAGAGGTAAAATGATCGAGTCATGTTACTGGACTAATATTAGCTTGTTAGCAATTCCCTTCTCTCTTTACACTTGTGGCTTGCCAGAACAATAGGCTATGAGTTATCTCACTCCTCCAGCCCAATTAGACAGTGGAAAAATGGATGCAAAATATGTACGAAACATTTTCCGCTTGTATATTCTTAACAGGATGCAGGCTTCAACACTGTCCCTCTAAATTAATTCAGTCTTTGGCAAGAGCTTATTCCTTGAAAGGATTGCATCAATTCTCATGAATGATTATCTCCTTCTTAGGGAATATCTTAAAAACCTTGTTAACATTTTTGGTTTGTATTTCTGAGCTTGAATTTTGCGCTGACCTGAGTACATAAGATAGCCAGACATTTGTAAGGATCCCCACAAGGAGAGTTTACAGGAAGGTGGTAGCTGAAGACTATTTGCATTTTTGGTGATATCCCTGCCGCAGGAGCAGGGCTTACCCAACAACAGCTGCCAAAATTAAAGGGGAAGATTTAAAAAAGAACTGAGAAATTTTAAAAAAGCCTCTTCATTGTGCAGTGAAGATTCCTGTTCTTCCCTTCCTTAATATTTGTTTAAATACCAGTGATACAGTATTTCCTATAGATGGCTCAGCTGTGACACAGAAATAAGGCTGATTACTCAGGGGCTTCATTTAGTGTCTGTTTAAGACAGACTTACTTTTTAAAATCTTGGTTAGTCTTGTTCCCATCTCTATCCATGACCTTCCCTTTCTTTTTTTTCAAATTATTCTCTCCTTGTAGTTCCTTTTCCTTTCAAGCAATCTTATCTCTGCTGGTGTCAAAGCTCTGTTTCTGCTGGCTGTGGATGACCGAGGTGGCAGAGTTGCGGAGTCAGCCTGGCTGTGCTGGGGCTCAGTGCTGGGGGCAGCCTCGGGAATCCTGGCCCAACAGGTGTAATATTGTCAAGGTGTGCCCTTGCTTCTGCCTTGGCTTCTCTCTTGGTAGGCAAATGAATCAGCATTTGCTCTGCTTTCAGAGGGCAGAGTAGTCAAACATTGTCCTCAATACACAACCTTTGACTTGAGTATGAGAGATGCTCATTAAAGTCAAAGAATGATTTAGTACAATCCATGGCCTTTCACTTCTAGCTGAAAACTGATCTTATGAGATGCAAAGCCACAAGTTCCCTTTAACTGACTGGCTGATTTAAGGTCTCAGTGCGTCTTTAGAGGTGCTCAGGCTACTTGGGGTGAGGCTATAGTAGGGATTTACTTTATTGTTAAGTAAGTGTACAAAGTCAACAGCAGTGCCCAGTGAACTCAACAGTCATCAAGTAGTAATACATCTTGAAAGTAATCATATGATAGTTATTTACAGTAAGAAGAAGATATAACATCAAATAAATGCAACGCAGTAGGCATTATGTAATTAACTAAAGATGTGTTGCATCCAAGCAATGAGAAATGTGCATTTATCACCTTGAAGCACTATATATTTTTTTTAATGTTCATTTAAATATTTCAAATGTTCTTTTAAATATCTTCAGTGGTTTCAACTATTTTTTATTCTTTATTATTTTTATTATGTTATTTATTGCTCATTTGACTCAAGTATAACTGACTGTAAACGTAATGCTTCTTGTATTCATAGTCTCTTTCTTTAGATAAATGTGATTGCTTAGTCATGAAAGTGATTTGTTTAGAAAAGCCCTTTCTTATCCTGTTCACTAAGTTCTTTCACTAAATGCAGAATAAATATAGAGCTTGTAGAAGTTCATCGAAGACTTTTTCTTGCGAAAAAATAATCACAAAATTAAAATTTAAAAGCCTTAAAACACAATAGAAAGGAATGGGATTTTCCACTAAATGACAAATTGATGTTGATTTTGGTGGGAAAATACAACCCGTGAATCTTTTTTGTGGCATTCTCTGTGAACAGATTTTATAACAATTCTGTATATTCTGAAGACAGAAACTTGATGTCAAGGCCTTGTCATCTCTGGTCAGCAAAGTAGTTTGTCTGGAGAGTTTTCAACTATAAAAGCATCAGTAACTCATCAGAATATTTGCTGGGCTTTTCTGAAAAAGAAGCAATTGTCTGTCAAGAAAAATCTGGAGTTTTCCTTGGCTTCCCCTAGGAACATGTAACCCAGTTCCCCGAGGCCAGAACCTTCTGTGCAAATCAAATCCACTGTTCCTCTAGACTCTGGCTATTTGTAGCACAGAACAGCACGACTTTGCCTGGTTCTTCCCATGTGTGAAGCCAAATGAGTGACATCCATTAATGAAGCACATACTGAGTCTCAGACAGACATCTCACTGAGGGTGGCAAAAAGAAATTTCTAAAATAAAAGTTCACAAATGCTGTTCCTGATTTGAAATCTAGCTTTTTAAGTCATTAAATACCAATAGGTTGTTAACCCATACAGAGAGGTGAAGAATAACACCCAGGCACCTGGTAAATCATAACTCTGCATATAAACAAACAATCCAGTTGCTTAAGGGTTATAGAAATTTAAATGCAAATAGCACTTGGTAATAATACCCTAGAGACTAACGTTATAGTCAATTTCTGGAGGATGAAGCACTGTAAACTTAGTTTTTGCTGCTGGTTTCCTTAGAAACTGGAACAAGATATTGTTCAGGACACAAGATAATATCCTGTTTCAGTGACTGAGGATCTTGAACTAAAAAGTAATTGATTTTGCTTGAGACACTGGATTGTCATGTGCTCTAAGAAATATTATGGCATAACATATCTATATGTTGAAATGGTTTCAAATCTGTGTTAGTTCTAGTGTCTCACTGTCTTAAGTACTGCAAGTATTGAAAACTTAGCTTTTAAACCATTCAGGGGGTCAGTTCACTCTCTGCACTTGCAAGTTTTAAATACTTTACTAGTAATCTAATCACTCCCCAGGCATTACCACTATTTTACTTCTTATCAAGAAATAAATCTTCATGGGTACTTTGCTCATGAAATGTTGCATTTAGTGTCTTTAGCAAGTAAATGTTTATAAAGTACATCATACATTAATGAATAATCCTTTTTGGAATATGGGCTAAATAAGAGCTACAGAAAACTGCAAATAGTTATGCTTACAGGAAGGCAGTAAGGTTATTTCAACCTTTTGTTCATTCAGTTATACCTGAATGAAGTATTTCTTAAGGCTGTATTACAAGTGGACACTCTTGCTTTCATTTCTGCATGTATTTGACAAGATAGGAATGCTTAGAACATGTCCAAATTTGAATGCACAAATCAAAGAGGCATTGGTTTGTATTTACATGATCTAAGTGTGAAGATGTGTAATAGCGTAATGTAAGTAATGACTTCGTTTGATACTTGTAAAAACAAAGCTCCCTTGTTGTTGGGCAATATAAAAAGAGAACAGAAGTCAAAGAAGAGAGAAAAGGAAATAAATTAATTTTTAATTAATTAACTAATTTTAATTATTTTTGTATCTCACTTTTTCCCCCCAGTTTTATTTAGGAAAAAGCTAGTATTTTATGTTGAGATGCTCTAGTTTTTGACTTCTTAGTGAAACTAGATCTTTAAAGGTGTAAATACTCACTTTCTGAAAATTCACTCCATGGTACCTTAGACTGAGCACCCGGAAAATAAGTTGAGGGCTTTTTGGAAATAATGCTCTGGTTTATAAAACTTTTTAATGGAATAATAGTTGCTCCTTCTCCCAGATCAGGTTTTAAAACATGTTTTAATAATACTCTATGCATTCATTCTGTGATTTAAAAAATCCTATCAGAGGTATTGCCAGTGAGCATACACTGCTTCCTAGTCAAATTTCTAAAGAGTTATTTGTAAAAAGAGTGGTTTTAGTTTTTTGTGTTCTCAAAATATGATACATTTTTGTTTTGTCTATTCTCTGTAAAACAAATGCAAGACAGTTATTGTTGACAAAATGAAATTGCATGCTTCATATAAACCTTTTTATCACCACAGTTTTGTGGAAATCTTTATTTCATGGATGTTAAACACAGATGAAAGATTATTCACAATTACTTCTGAAAAAAAAAGGGTTTTATAAAAGGCACTTCTCCAAATTTTTTTTAAATATATTGCAATTTACGTTTGTTTATGTGAACACTTTTTCATGGCAGCTTGGAATGTGTATCTTTCCCCACTCTCCCTCCATGCATATGTCAGTTTTATCCAAAAAATACTCCTTTTTTAATCCCAAATGCTCTCTACACCCAGAAGTTCATTGTCTAACAGTTTTCTTACAAGGACATTACAGAAGAATCAATAAGCTACAAATACACTATTATGCATTCAGATGCTGTTCAGGTATTAATGTTATGGCAAAGAAAAGTTGGAGCATTCATGAATTTAAATATTTTTCATATAAACTATGTAAATATAATGATTAACAATCAGCTACATTCACTATTCAAGACATGCAATGTAGCATTTTCCTAATTACGCTTACCAGTGTGGGAGGATATGACTGCAGAGAAAGATTAAACTATTTGTATTTCTTCAGTGTTGCTTTATAGCATTAACCAGGAAACTTACTTTTGCAGTATTGAATGCAAGAATCCAGAATAATCTGAAGAATTTGATTAGGGTGGCAGCAGCCTGCGCCAGGCTTGGGTACGAATGGCAGGCTCAGCTCATTCTGCATCAGTGGTCGTTTTAGCTGCCTCTGATCTGCGATCTCACTGCTGATGTTGTGATTCAAAACACAGGCAAAATTACTGCTTAATATTATGGCTTTATCTAAAGCTCTTAAAGTTAACCAACCAAACAAACAAAAAACAACCCCACCTGGTAGGCAGGCTTCTGTTTCCAGTTGGTCATGTTTTATTAAAATAAACATGTAGTTCGCAAGCAGTGAAACTAATGAAACCTGGTGTGCTGTGGCTCTGTGTCTGGTGATGGGATTCTGTGAAGACTTGCAGGGTACAACTCAAACTGAAGATTTCCCTGAAATTAGGGCATGTGTAATGTCCCTTCTGTCCCACGTAATCTCTGGTGCCTATAGAAAGATGAGCTCATATTTCAGTCTTTCCCAGAGCAGACGTCCTAATTGTTCCTTTTCCCAATTTCTTTTAACATCAGCCTATTCATACAATATTTAAAGAACCTTAGCATCTATGTAGCTACATCAGATATTGATATACATGAGATATGTGAAAATGTGAAAAAACCTGACAACTTACTGGGGACAAGAAATTAATGTAAACAGAGGAGCACTCCTTTACACTGCCTGTGTGTTCTGGTCCACATCAAAAGCAGCATTGCCAGCACATATGGCTTTCAGGCCTGGGCTGCTCAGGAGAGGAAGGACAGGGAGCTGTAGGACCAGGTCCTGAGGAGAGCCTCAAAGATGATTAAAGGGATGCAGCGCCTCTCCTGTAAGGTGAGAGATGGGGTTATTGAGCCTGGAGAAGAGGAGGCCCCAGGGGAGTGGCCTTTCCATATTGAAGGGGGCCTATGAGAAAGATAGCTGGACCTGTTGTGATAGGACAGGGTGATGGTTTAAACTAAAAGAGTGTCAATTTGGATTAGATAAAAGGCTGGAGTTTTTTACCATGAGGGTGGTAAAACATTGGAACTGGTTGCCAGGAGAGGCAGTGGATAGTACATCACTGGAAGCATTCAAGGCCAGGCTGGATGGGGCTCTGGGGGGCAACTGATGTAATTGAAGATATCCCTGCTTAGGGCAGGGGGTTGTACTGGATGGCCTTTGAGTGTCTCTTCCAACCCAAACGATGCTATAGACCTGAGTCTGGTACACTCTAATAGCTCTTTGTAGGGCTCCTTCCCAGCAATGCCAGAGTTGGGATTGTCCCTCTGTGATTTTATTTTAATGGCCACCAAAGTACTGGAGTTGAGTGGAAAATTTATGATATTGAAAGGGGCTGTAATTGCTGCCAGCTCACTCTGAGAGTTGCTCCACCTTGTTGTCCCTGTCATTCTGTACTCTGATGTCAAAGTTTCAGTCTGGCCCTGTTTGTCTCCCATGCTGTTCACAGTAAAGCTTTGGGAAATCTGCTGCTTATGATTCATTATTGTCTTGAGAAACTTAGTGAAAGCATTTTGTTAGTTTCTGTAGCAGACATAGGTGTTTCTGTTTTTCAAAAGGACAAATGTTGGGGTTTGGGTGTAATTGCGTAATGGCTTACCTTCATAGGGGAAATGATGTGTGGCTTGTGCTTCTGGTGTAAAAAAGGGCAGCAGATCCTGCAGTGTATTACTTCATTAATTTGTAGTATATATGCACAAATTAGCAAGGATGTTTTAGTTCAAATACCCTGATGAACTGTTGTGTAGTCAGACTGTGTTAAAATAATTCCAAAATTAATGTTTGACGATGTTGACACTTTGGTGATGCTGTGATGTTTACATCACAGCAAACATGCTTTTAATCAACTGAGTGCAGTGCTTTCAGAATATTACATTGAGCAGATGGTTTAGAGGCTAAAGAGTGAGCCCTGGGATTGATCCCCAAAACTGGCCATTTTTCTGTTTACTGACCACAATGAAGTTGTGAGTGTGACGAGTTTATTCTAGTAGGACTTGGTAATAATACCTGCTTGACTTAATGATGAAGATTAACAAATATTTATCTAGTTGTTTATTCTATTCCCTGATATTTAGTACTTATAGAAACATATTTTAAGTAAAAGCTTAAAAGAGCTTGTATATATCTTTCTAGAAAGACCGTTAATAACTGTGTTTGACTATCTGGGCCTTACTCAGGAGTCAAACCTTGATTCCAATGGGTGAAAATAAATGTGATGGAGATAGAAGATGGGGGAAAAATGAGTGTGTTGAGTATTTGGATCCATCTATCTGCTGAAGTTCCACTTTTGCTGTTTAAGAAGAAGTAACTGGTTGGTTCCTTAATTTTTAAATTTTTAAAGCTTTTTTAACTTCTGCTTAAGAAGCTGCCAATGCCACATTCTGCCTTATATTCTTGCAGTTTGCCTTTATTCTAACAGCAGCCTCAGTGTTTTTAGCACCACAAATTCAACAAATGGATTCTCAGAGATTTTAGTACAAAAATAAAGAAGAAAGGAAAACAAAGCCAGAAAAAGAATGCTACTTGGAAATTATATAAAAACAATGTAGGAGGCCATCAAAGTGCTTAAGAGTCTACAGAAATAAAGAAGGCAAAGTATTACGTTTGCATAGTTTGGCATATTGTTCTTTAGAAAAAGGACTGAATTTGCAATCATTGCATGCAGAACTGATTTCTGCATATTTGAACATTACTGTTCCTTTGTGATTTGCAGTCTTGTTCTTTTGCATGTTTTCTTGCATTTGGAGAGTCAGTTGTTTGAACTGTGGACTTCCTAAACTTAAAATATCAGAGTCCTTTTTCAAATCTGTATATGGTAAGGTTTTCATGCAATTCCTAAATGCTGAATAGAAGTGTCATTTATCTGATCCTACCTGGCATCTTGCTCTCTAAATGAGGCCCAATCAGAGGCTTGCAACACCTGACAAAAATGCTTCTGCATCACTGTGGTGGGATCAGCTCCTGTCCTGTGTTCATGTACCTGATGTGATGTGTGGCCCTGGATAACTTACAGTCATGTATCTGGTACTCTTATAATTCAGAAAGTCATATTCCATCAAGTTACCATTTCGCTTATAATTTGTAGATAGGTAAAATATTAAACCTAAAGAGTGGTCTGAAAACTTAATGGAGTGTCCAAATGGACACAAATTTAATGACTCTCCACATTAAAATTTTTAGCAGTGTACATACTTGAAAAGAATAATGTATGTACAGCTTCAGATGATACAAAACATAGGTTGCCTGTAACAGCCCATCTTTTATTTCCCCTGTTTCTCCATTCCCTGCCCTAGCAAGTGTTGCAGATCTCAGCAGGTGCTGGCATGGAAATTTTTAATTATAAGATTGGTTCTAGTCAGCTGCTCTATACTGCAAGATGATGTGGAAAAGGGAGAGTTATATGTGAAACTATATTGCATTGAAAATAAAGGAAGTTAGGAATAGCTGCTGAAAGAGGAATCCCGGTAATGAGAAAAGTATTAAATTGCGATAGTAGTATAGGATAATGTCATTTTCTGGGATGGTGGAATTTATTGTTGTGTTTCACAAGTTTCTACTCATGATAAATGGGGGCAGAGAATCTTCAAAAGACGTGTGTGTCTTTCCTGGAGAAGAAGTTTTTAGAAATTAATCACAGGGCATCACCTGGATTTGGCAAATAATCTAACAGTGTTTTTAAAGGTAACAATAGACCCTGTGCTTCCATATAAAATTCTGCATAAAAAGTTGATATGAGATGCAATGGTGTTTTTTATTTAGCTTTGTTTGTTTCGGTGTTTTTTTTTTTTTTTTAACTAGGACATAAAGTTCAAGTTACCTTGAACTTGGTTTTATTTATTAGTCCAAACCTCCTTGTAGGGCCTGTACTAGAGAGATCCTGTATCAAAGCCTTAACTATGGCCTTAAGAATATTTTTTGTCCGTTAATTTTTAAAAGTCTGAAGTTGACCTGGGGAGAAAAGGGATGGGGGATTTACCTTTTTCTCTTCTTGAATATTCTGCTTTCCTTTGATTCATGTTATGTAAGTTAAAAAGAAACAACCAGACAAAACCTGCTTTGTGACGTGGTCTCACAGCCACTTCTCTAGCTCATCAAACACTGTTCAGCATCTCACCACTCAGATCTGGATGAAGTTATCATAAGTGGAATTAATCTCTTCTGGCCTAAATGAGTTTTAACTCCATGCCTGTGCCAAACCACAGTGAGAGAAACCTGTCTAGGTCCAGTACATCAATTCTTTACTTTCAAGAGTATCCTTGTGTGGAATTCTGGCAGTCTGCTAAGGAAAAGCCTGATTTTACATCTTTATCTGAAGTTTCAAAGCCAAAGGACTGCTAAAGACTGAACCATACTGCCAGAGACATTTTTTTTTCTTTTCTCTGTCTTTCCAGTCTGGTGAACTACCTTTTTTTTTTTTTTTCCTTCCTATGAGACTGGGATCATGTGTAGATAAATTGCAGGAGGTTCACTTGATGAAAGGTTACTGCAAGAAAAAAACCTTGTAATGGAGTTCTTTGCCCCAGAAATACAGATACCTGTCATAATGTGGATTTTTGCAGGAATGGAGAGGAGAGCTAACAGCTCCTACTGCACTGCTGCATTCCCTGTATGGCTCAATGGCTTCTTGCAGCTGTGGGCACCTATCCAGCTCAGATCTGGCCCTTCTGTCAACCAAAATGTAATGGGCTATTGGAATATTAGCTAGTAGCTACTTAGATGAAAAGATTATATTCTCACATACATGCTTGGGGGTGCATTTAAAAATCCTTCGTGCAGTAGCCTCCAAAACAGTCTTTGAGAAATATGAATCCAGATGTCCTGCCAAGGCAGAGCATTGCCATAACAGGTCTGTTGAACTATGGATAAACTATGCTAAGGGATCTCCATGAATACTTAGTGTTTGGCTGAGGCTGCAGAAAAGCATCTGCTTTCTTTGCTGTGTCCTGAAAAGGTAAATACCTTCAACTGTACCTCTGACTTCCTCCATCTAACACACTCCATCTCCGGATGTAGTGATGGCATCTTGATTTCCTTTTTGGACGCAGAGTTGTGCAGCTCCTCTCCACTCTGCTTTTCCCAGTTATCAGTGTGTAGCAGGATTTCCTTTGCAGGACCACTACCAGGCCTGTGCTAAGTAATGTAGACACCGACGCCTCTGCTGAAGTTTCAGGCTCAGTTTGCTGATCAGTTTGTTCATGCATTTGTTGCTGCAGATCTTGAGTCCCCCCCAATCTTTCAAAGTCATTCCCCTCTGTATCTCTGGCTGTCTGACCGAGCAAATACACCCATGTGATCCTGAAAGTCTTCCTCAGCCTTCTGAGAGCCACCTCTTTCAAAAAACTGCTCTTCCCAGTTTCACTACATTTTCTTGGTTTCAGTTCTTGGTTTTAGTGCTGCATCCTCTCCCCTCCATCCTTTTTTTCTCTGTAATATCTGCTGATCTCATTTCCTTGGAAAAGCATCCATCATTCCCATTTGACAAATGCTTCCTCTTTTTAAAAAAAATACCGTAAATTTTTACCCATTTTCCAATCAGATAAATTGTCTTTACCAATAACAGACAGCAAGCTTCACATCCCCTTTTCCTTGTTCAAGACCCCTGTTGGAGCAAATCATTCTGCAGCAAATTAAATTATCCTCCACAGTCTGTTTAGACAGAGTTAATGTGCATCACTTGAGTTTTCTCAGACAGCAGGGGGTTCTCAGGCCACAAAGTAAAATCCTCCATCGAGTCTGTAATAAATCAAGTTAATTTAACACCTCAGACCTACAAAACCCAAATTTCCTGCTCCACTTCTGGGAGGAAAGCTCACATGAGAGCAAGTTAAGTAGTCTCTTCCTTGCAAGAAAAGCACCACAAATACAAACCCCGAAGAGATGAGGCTGTTCAACAGAGGAGCAGCCAAGCTCCCTATCTCAACCCTGACACATGATTTGCCTTAAATAGACAGCACTACTCCTTATGCTTAAGCTGCAGGTTCTGTATGATTTGGTAATTTTGGACATCATCTTCTTTTTCTCAAAACAGTCTCCAGAATCTGAGGTAGTTTTGAAAATGAGATTTCTGTTTGCTCATTTTTAATGATGAGGTAGGGAAAAACACTTTGTTTTTATGGTTGCAGTTGCTATGTGTGTGTAGCTGTTTCCAATGCAGCAGATTCACTTGGGTGTAGCACTGTGGTGCCCAAGATTAAATTCCTTGGGGAATTCTCATATTTTCAGACATGTACAACATTTTTTATTTAGAATTGATGCCAAAAATAATTATCATTTTCTTTGTTCCTTTTAATTCTGGGCAGCTAAAATTTACATGGCAGCCTTCAAAGAAGGCTGACATAAAAGGGTGAAGTCTCAATGAGATGAACAAGAAGTTACATGAATAACTCCTATTATTAATAATAGGAGTTGTGTTCCTTTTCCCTATGTACTCTGTTGAAAAGTGTATCCCTAAAGAAGTTGACAACAAATATGCTTTCCCTGTTTAAGTTGCAAAGCACAGTAACATCAAGGTCACTTGCTCCATTTGACGGAAGAAAAAAAGCACTGTATAAAATATGGATAGAATGTCAATCAAACCTGGGTTTGTAGTATACACTATGGTAATGTGAGTCATATTGCTTTTTTATTTTTAAACACAACTAGATATGGTAGTTTGGCAGCAGTGTTTTCACAAAGACAGCGCCTTCAAACTCTTTCATAGCAAGACTGGAAATCCTGCCAGGTAAAAAAAAAAAAATGTTATTGAAAACCTTTCTTCCCTTATAGGCCCATTTTGACAGGAAATCTTTGAGAGACAGCAGCAATGAAGTGCCCAGAGATTTCATCTGTCTTCTTTTGCTTCAGGAAATGCTGAGCACAGGCTCCCCTATTAGGCAAAATACACGAAATACCAAATCCCCTTAACAATCATCTTCAGACTACTCTTAGGTTGACAGCTTTCTGTGTCCTAGTCTGTCAAACAGGTCCTGTTACTGAGACTCATATTACTGGGACCAATGTGAAAGTTTTCAACAGTACTTTGAAAGAAAAAAACATATTGACAGTGCTTTCATGTTATCTCATCCAATCAGTTTTGTAGGGACTTAATCAGAATAAAATATATCTTACTAGGAATATCACTTCATGGTGATTTTTCTTCTACTCCATAGTGCTGACATAAAGATCCAGTTTGAAAGCATTATCTGTCATTCTGTGTGATTCAGTAAAATTCGGCAAATTTTAACTGCTGTATTATAATTTCCAATAGTATTTTTTGTTTGTTTTCGACAGATGCCAAATTTAAAATTTAAATAATGTTTCAAGAATGAAAATGACAGCTTGCAGTAATTCTGCAGGTGTCCAAGCAGATGTACTTCCAAATATAATTAGACAAAATATGTACAGATTGCAGGAAATATGAAAAAATTGACATCAACTTTTCATGAGTAGACTCTGTGTATGTTTGGGCATTTTAGCTAGTTTAAAACTATTAGTTATTAAGAAACATTCATACACTTATGGAACAATGCATGCATATGAAATGTAAGCCAGTTTAAGCCAGAAAAGCCAAACTTCTATTTGAACAAAGAGTAAGGAAGAAAAAAAAGTTGAAGTTGTCTTACACTGGTATAGTCTTAAGGAGTTTCCTTGAGCAATTTTGCCAACCGGGTAAGTAATAGAAGAAATATTTAAGAAATATTTCAAAACATGGATTCTGCTTTAAAACTACTATTGAACAAAGTGATTTCACTGATTTTGCTAGTTGTATTCACCATTTATACTAGAGGCAGAGAAAACAGAAAGGGAAATGGAGTATGTGTATTTATTTCTAAAAAGGTGTATGCATTTCACCAGGTGTAGAGGTCAAGACAGGAACGAAAGCTGATTTTTGGAGTTTTTCTTTCTTGAATGTGTGTCTTCACTGCCTGACAACAAAATGCATTCCAGGAGTAGCCTTAGATATTAAACATTCTGCCCTTTTTTTCATCTAAGGCTTCACTTCAGAATCACTACAACAAAAGCTGAATACTACAGATGCTGGAAAACTGGTAAGTGACTTAGTAAAGGTAGAAAACAAACACGCTAAAAATAGTACAAAATAAGACAGGTATCTCTCTAAATTCTCTTTTATTATCTCAGTGGTTAAATGGTTGTTGAATCAAATAAACAAGTAATCCTAAATATAAGGATTGGAAATTAGGATTCTTCATCACTTGAATATTGCCAATTCTCTTAAGCTGTTTGAATTGAAAATCTTCCTCTTTCCATCCTCCATCTACAACCCAATTATTTCAGTTTTTTTCTCCCAGTACAGTGATGCAGCTGTATCAGAAGATGTTTCTGATGCCTTGTTTTCTAGCAGCCTATGCCATAATGTATGTTGCTTGAGAAATAGAAGGTGTGATCCTGAATATGCTAAAACAGAAGAAAGAATTGAACCTGGACTTCCCATTTGCTGAGAAAGAACTTTAATCACCAAGCTATCATACAGTGCAGTAGACAGACTTTCTCCCTACAGTACTTATCTCTAAAGAAAGATGTGCTCATGCCACTTGTCTCCTTATGGAGAATATAAAGAATTTTAACAACTAATCAAGGAACACAGGGTTATGTAAAAAACCCAATCCACACCATGTATTCCTCTCCATGTATTCCTCTCCCTCTCCCATGCCATCAGCTGCGTAAAAGCAAAACTTCTCTGAAGAGTCTGCTGTACTTGAAGCGAGCAAAGATATGCCTAATCAGTAAGGTATAGGGGATGAGATTTGTTCTTCAGCTTTTTCCCTTGGGCCTGATTTCCACTCAGCTGAAGTAAATGAGAAGTTTGCTATTGTCCGTGGAGGTCACTGGAGCACACACGTAGTGCAGTAACAGGGTGGGACAAGAAAAACCGTGGTGATTGCAGCGTTGCGGATACTGCTGGCCATTCAAGGGACAGAAGGAAGGGAGAGCACTGTTTATTCTTCTTTATCTTTCTTTTCCTTCCTTACTTGGATCAGCAGTAGTAAAGATTTGTTGGTCATATTGGCTATCCTCCAGCCTATTTCCTACAGCAGTTCACTGAGTTTTTTTCCCAGTTTCTGTTATCTTAACCTATGGGACATCTGACATACTGCTTTGGCAAAGGATTCCACAGTTTAATCAGCACCAGCTTCAGCACTGTGTTTTGACATTGAGTTAGAGGGAGAGGGATTTTTTGAATTTTACTGAAATTTAAATCTCAAAACCAGGAACAATTTATCTTCCTACATTTGCTACTAATAGTATCTCAATTCCTTGTTAATCTTCCAGGGATCTTTTTATAAGTTCTTTCACAAATGCACCTCTGATTTGTTGGACTTCAATGTGGTAACAGAGCCGTGTATGAAACTGTCACTATGGCAGTATTTATATCTTTACTTCTATCTACCTCTCAGTGGAGCAAACTGCCATCCAGAGTGTTCTGTGGAGGAAGCTTCCTGTTTCCTCATTGCTTAAATATACAACATAAAATGGTTTAGAAAACTCTAAATGTAGAACTTCACATTCTCTTCCCCCACAGTATATTTGTTTGTGTAAGAGTCTTGGCTTGAGTATTGTAGTTTTTACTTTCTGCTCTTTTTATCTTTTTCCATATGCATCACAATTCCTTTTTCTCCAGCCTATTCATTTTCAAGGAAACCCTTTAATGTGACATGTTTATATGTGTTTCCATTGTATCTTCTATTTTATTTACACATTTTAGATCAAATGTTCTAATTAACTTAAAAAGAATTATAATGTAACTATACTAATGCAGACTGCACATTGCAAAAACAATGTGTTCTTCCTTTTTCATGGAGTCATGTGATGGGATGGATAATTTTTTACCACAAAAAAAAAAAAAAAAAAAGGGAAAGGTTTCAAACAGTGGAAAAGCTAAACAAAGATTTGGGGGCAGTTGGATGTGTGCCTCCTCCCTCTTCGCTTCCTGGAGATATGTCTGTGATGCTTTTGAAGCTGTAAAGATGTGAAACAAATCTTATGGCAGATGCTATCATTCCAAGTTGAGCTGAGTCTTTTTCAGCCCACTAACTTAAACGGTTTTTGGATTAGGCCCTAAAGAAAAGGATGTCATCTCTGAGATGTGAAATGGTTCTTCAGAACATCCAAGGATAAGTATTGCAAACGGAATTGATTTCATACAGAATCTTTCTTTTCTCATTACAATGGATTTATCTAAACTGTCAGAAAATGTCAGATCTTCTATTTGTGCCCCACAGGGCTCTTTTTTCAGCATGCTACTCCTTTTTCTACACTTTCTCCTTGCTGCAACACCCAGTGTTTTGGCTAAAATTTTAGGTATTTTCACTAATATCTTTGACCTCTGCAAACACCAGCTGTCTTCTCGTTATTTTCAAATAATACGCTACTTACAGAAAACTCTTTTCTGTGTTGCAGGATAGACTTTCAAGTGCATGTTAAAGGGACAGTTTCACTGTAATCCTCAAAAATTCTAACAGTTGAAATATTCCATCAGTTTGACCAGGTGAACAAAGTTTACAGATGCCAATGGCTCCTTGCTCATGTTAAAAGGAATGTGATGCCACAAGAGGCCTCTGAGTACTGGCATTATTCATTCAGCTGCAGACCTCTCTGCAAACAATGGGAGGAACCTTTGTCACTGCTCCCTCTACACTAGTCAGCTATTTATTCCTTTTTTTCCTATCCTACACCTCTCTTGCCACAGTATACAGGGTGCCCTTGTTGCAGAAGCCTAAATAATGAAATGCTTTTTGATATCCATACTAAAATACTGCTGATGGTGCAGCATCAGCTGTGAAGTGGATGAGCATGGCTTGAAAAAGCAAAAGACTTCAGTCAGTGGTGTGCATATATCAGTGTTTTCTGTGCAGAAGCAGCTGACAGCAGGATAATCCAGGAGGATAATGCAGGTGCAAAAATAGGAGAAAAAATCAGTCCAGAGAGAATTTCTCTCTACTTCTCAATTTTATAAAAAAGTTCTTTAAGTTCTCTGGGGTTTTGAAGATGAAAATGTTGCCTTGTTTGCTAGGGAGAGACAAGACTTTCCTGCTACTGATTAAAAGTTAGAGCAAAAGAATATTAAATGAATGGATACATGCAGAATGAATCAATAAGATTTTCAGTTCTCTATTGATGGCTGGCAAAGGAGGAGTGAAACTACTCTGTGAAATATTAATGCTTTAATCCAAATAGTAACCTGTGTTTTTCTTGAAATGACAAATTCTGCCATGAAATTGTGAAACTTACTTTTCATATTCACAAAAAAAAGTAATCATTTGTGTCGAATTTGCTGACTTTTTGATGTTTTTATTTTCTGCAATAATGTGGTGTTAAAAATAGTACCTATCAAAGAAACAGTAGCAATTCTGTCTCCAATTGGGTTCTCCTCTCCTGATTCAATTTTTTTTTTATTTAACTTTTTTTAGTTCAGTTCACTAAGTAGAAGAACTGGTTAGCTACTCCCAAGAGTTTTGTCACTGATTTCGGTGAGACATTTCTGTTTCTTATGTGTTTATGGGTCTCTTTCTTCTGCCTAATTTCCCTTGCTTTGGAGGCAGGCCTGCTGTGATCTAGAATCATTAAGCTTTTTTCCTCCTGTTACATTTTGTAAGTGGTTACTTGTGTCTTGTTGGTGCTAAAGCTGAGAATTTACTGACACTATCATTTGTACTTGCCATTTACTACTGTTCTGTATTTAACCCACTTTCAGGAAACTGACTTGACCTGAAATGTTCAAAGAATCAGTGGCTTCTTAATTAAAATAGGCTTTCAAAGCCATCAGGTAATGTTAAATATCAGGTAAAGCTGTTTTAGTATATTGATATATTAAGATTATTAGCTCAGCTTTCAACAATCGAAAGAAAAAATTACAAGATTTCTCATTCTTACGGGACAGCTTCCAGATGGGATACGTCACCCAAAAGAAAAGAAATATAGCTATGCTAAATAAATAGGGATTAGTTGCATAATAGTTTGGTATTTAACTAGCTCAGGGCACCAGTGCATGCAGTGTAGAAAGGCTCTTTTCCCAGCACTCTTTAGTGCCATTCTCAAGTTTTTCTAACTGTTAATCTTGTGCTTGGTGACAGATGAAAGTTGTAACCTGGAGAGAAGCAAGCTCTGATCCTGTCTTTTGAATAAAAGCTCTTAGAATGACGTATTGCCAACTGGAACTGGAGGAACTTTCCTCCAGTAACTCTTCAGTCTCATTTTTCTACCAAAAATTATTAATTTTTTTTCTGGTGTACAATTGACTAAATCTTTGTGAGACCCTAAAACATAGACACTATACAAAGGCACAGGAGTATCAAAGCTGAGAATTGAGATAAACAGGGCAGTGTTCATGGGCTGTCAGACTGATGGAGCTCAAAGATTTAATGAAATTGTCATGTTTGCTTGAACTTCCAATAGGCTTTGCTCACCCTTAATGTTTTTGAATCAGAGGTAAACTCTGAAATGTGAAATATTTGTAAGTCAACTACATAGCAAAGGATGATAATAGTTTTCATTTTCTCTTCTATATTATTCATAATTCTTTATAAATTCCTTGAGAAGAAATCTGCATTAGTTTAAATGTGACTGTTTCTGTTTATTATCTTCTGATTGTGCCTTCATGCTAAATGGCACCATTGCTTTGTGGAAAATTCTCTTCTCATGTTCTCAGAGGCAAGATTCACTCTTAAAAAAAGTGAGCTCAGGCCTCCTGTGAAGGACAGAGCATCTTGAATTGAAACCCAGAAAACTCTAGGTTGAGCAAGTACAACAGATTATTTTCTTTACATATCTAGAAAAAAAAAAAGAAACATGTCGAAAGTCCCAACCCCAATATCTTTATCCTGCACGGATGTAGTTTTTCTTTTCCTGGTAGAGAAGCCATTGGAATATTGCCATTTTAATTAGGCTTTGTATTTAAAAAATTAAAAAAAAAAAAAAAAAAAACAATAAAAGGACTTGAATCTGCCATTGAGGTAGACACTTGCCAGTATCATTAAAGAATGCTATAATAGTAATCTTACAAAAATTATGCAATGACAAAAATACATATAGAGATGCGTGATAGTTTGAAATAGTAAAATTAAAGGGTATAGTCTAGATATAGAGATGAAAAGCATCACCAGCAGTCAGAATTTTCACTTTTATATGATTATATAGCTATGAAAAATATTAAGAGTCATAACCAATACTGGTAATCCCATAGAGAATTGCAGCAAAAATCAGATCTTCCTTACAAACTGTGGTGGGTTGATCTTGGCTGGCTTCCAGCCACTCTCACTCCCTCTCCTCAATAGCAGGGAGACAAAATAAGATGGAAAAGCTCATGGATTGTGTTGATGTGACCAGGGCTGCAGACAAGAACCTGCTCCACCGTGTGGCTTTCACAGGCTGCAGGGTTGTCCGTGCTGGGGTGCCTGGGGCTCCATCCCTCCCCATCCTCTGGCTGGGAGCTGGCAGGGCTTTGTCACACTTTGTCCCTCACGCTCTGTGCTGTGTTTTGTCCTTTCTCAAACACATTTCCCGGAGCTGCTGCCTTGCCCGGCGCTGTCCGGCTGTGCTGCGGAGCCAGCAGGACCAGTGGGAGCGGGTGAGAGCCAGGCTGTGCACATCTGGACAGACACCCAAAACACAAACCATGACAGGAAAAACCACTTCATTAAAACAACAACAACAACAACAAAAAAACCCAAAACTACTACTCTCTTTATGTTTAGGGGTTAAACTCAAAAATATTCAAAAATGTCTCAGTTTTGCTTAAATTGGTTTTGTCATTGCCACTTCCAGCCTAGAGCTGCAGCTAAACGTAGTGCTTGTTTCTGTTGGTGGCTGTAACTCCCTGTGTCCTGAGGGTGCCAGCTGGCTTTTCCCTTGCTCCCAGGTGTTGCTGAGAGAGGATGCATTCCTTTGCTTGTTCTGCCCCTGGGCTTGATTAATTTAAAGCTTGTAGAACACAAAATTCCCAGAGGATTGGCTTTCTGTCTTCCTTCCTCTCCTGTATCCTTTGCAAGCTACAGTCACCTCATCTGTGACATGCAGGACTCCAGGACCCTGCTTTGTCCCAGCTGGACAAGGGCTTTTATTAGCAACAACTTACCTGGAAGTCCTTAGTATTGAGCTGTTCATCTCACTGTGAAGCTGCAGTCCTGAATTCAAGTACTTCCTTCAAGTGTGGCGTGAAAGGGATTTTATTTTAGATCTCGCAATAATTGTTTGAAACATTATGCTTCAGTGTATAAGAAGAGGGACAGTAGAGTTGTTTTGTTTCTTTTCTTTTGTTCCCTTCCCTCCTCCATATTTTTGAGAGGAAACTATCTGCAACCTATATGCCACTCGCATATTTATTACTGCAGATGGTGAGTTGAGTCATCTCTTGATGATCTGCAGTTAATGGTTTAATTCCTTGACAAGAACCATAGTCACTTTTCCCTATTTGCTGTCATTTCAGTGTCTTTGTGTTAGGTTGTCTCTGATATTGTCTGGATTCTCAGTCTGTTTTTATACCTAGCTGTCAAGTTACCAACAATTTTCAGGGTTATGATGCTTAAATGATTTTTGTGGAATCAATCCTTACTGTATACATTCTAAGAAAAAATGAAACACAATTATTTGCTAGAGTGAAAGAATGATTGAATAGAAACTCATCAGTTACATGCTGAATATGAAATGAGTACACCCTGAATCCATTTTTCTGGGCCAGGAATTTTGAATGTAAATGGAAAATTCTCCACATCATCTGACTCAGAATCTACTGGATCAATAAAAACTTCTAATTAATTTTAATTTTTAATAGCTCTTAATTTTCAAGTATAGACAGAATTTCAGGTGATGTGCATTAAGTTTCTAAGGTTTATGCATCTGGTTTATATTAGATTCTAACATACCCGGTTATTAGTAGATGTTGTGTGTGAAAACAAGGGTAAGATGTAATAGTGTTTTGTCATGTGTGTATATTCCAATTGCTTTATATCTGAGAATCTGGTAAGCAAGCAAGCTGTCTGTTTTCACATGGGTTAGGTTCACATAGGTCTTTCAATATAGATCTGTTTCAGATTAAAGCAAAATAGTGTTGGTTGCTTTGGAAAACCTTCTTGTTCAGAATATTTATTGAACGTATGGGTCTTCCCGATTAAGCGAGGATGAATAATGTCTGTCATGCTCAGAAAGCAGCATTATGTATGGATTGTTGATTGTGCCTGGAATGCCATTATAGAGAGACAATTCAGACAGAGTATCTTTAGAAAAACGTATGTTTCATATCAGAGTAAATTGCTGTATGAAATATAAATTGCAAATACGAAATTACAAGTGTTCCTCGAATTCCGTGAGATTCATACAGAGAAGTGGACTTCAGCTGTTAGCCCCAGCCATGCTGAGCATGCAGTCTTTCCTATGGATCAATGCAGATGGTGCTGATTTCCAGACTCAGACCACTCTACTTTTTTAAGTGACTGCTGCCATGATGCTGACAAAATGGAAACTCGACTTAACATCCTTCTGTTGTTATTCATGCTAAATCTCATGCACAGACAATAAGGGAGAAAATGAGAGATTAGTGAATCTTGAAAAAAATTTGATATGAATGTGTAGTTTCCCTTCTGGGCTCTCTGAAAGTAAGAAACTGAAATGTTCAACAACCTGACTTACAGCTGACTAAATGAGACCTTATTTTTGGTGGTGCTAAGTTCTCAGATAAATGTAATATCCCTTTCTTCATTACTGAAAAGAAGATATTGGGCAGTGAAATTAGTTATTTAATATGTGCATATTTAGTGCCTAAATAGTAAGGGAAATTCCAGAATTAGCTTCTCAAACACTTCCAAAGACAAGGTAAGTACCAATTAAAAAGCTCAACTTCTGTGCCTTAGTGTCACCTGGAACCACAGGTTAAATATTGTCAGTGATTTAGTGATTTCAACTTAGTTTGTCAAGAAGCAGGACAGCTATGATGCTGTGGCATTTGACTGCTTCTTTGAAGGCTTGATGAACTGCTTTCCTGTAGCAGATATTCGCTGTCCCTGCTTGGCATTATAAATAACATCTGTCTAGTGTGTAGATGATGGTATGGAGTATTAAAGGCTAGGGATTAGGCATTCATTAAATGATGAATCATATTCATTATGGTCTCTTTCTGTAGAACAGCCCTTTCTGCTACAAACCCAAATAATCTTTATGATGAATAAACAGAAAATGTCTTACTCAACTAATACCCAACTTATTTCCGTAGGAGTTCATTTGCTTTATTGTTCTGTTTTATGTTCTCCTCCCAGTCAGAGCAGTTTTGGCCTATATTACTAAACAGCATCAAGACATTTTAAATTTTTATATTTGGCTTTATTCTTGAAAAACCAAAATTATTGGTACCAGCTGAAAAAATCAGTTAGAGATATGTAAATCCAGTCCCCAAGTGCTGTTTTCTTTCCCACTCCTTTTCTACTGTCAGCTTTGTAACAGACACAAGGAATTTTATTTATTAATTAGATTGATTGTTTTGATTGACTGACTGAGACATTTGGTATGGTTGAAATGTTTGATGTATCAGAAATTCTTGCTTTCAAATAATAGTTTCTTTGATATGGAGCATTTAATAGAAAGTCTAATATAGCCTTATAGACTGAACGACTGCCTGTTGTTTCAAATGTTGTTCTCCCTTATCTTTTGTTTTTGTCCCCAGTGAATGACACAGTAAACATTCCTATTGAGTGGCAGATTTGAAGCTGAAAAATGAACAGAGAGGAGAAAGTGAATAAATTCTCAGCTAGTCGCTGTGCTTAATAGAAATGGTTCAGGAAGCAAACCATTAGAAAAGCAGGTGCTGTATGCAGCCAGGGCAATATGTACTGTCATTCAGAATAAGTCTTTTCTGCTGTAGATAAAATGTCTGAAGGACCATCAGTAGATCATTCCCATAACTCTCTCAGAAGTATTGTTTGCATTTAGCGAGTCTGTCAAATCCTTCAGATTTCTTCTAATACAGCAGACAATATACAGGTACAAATATGGTCACTGCAAGTTCCTCCAAAGGGAAAAGCTTGCATGTTCAGGACTATTACTTGGCCAGGGCAGAAAAAGGACTCAAATTTTAATGTTGAAAAGTGATAAAAAATTATTATTTCTCTTTTAATCAGATTTTTTTAAAAAATTTTTTATCATTGATTGCTAGTTTGACAGATGGGATGAAAATATTTGCTTAAGTGTTCTTTACAGAGACAGTTTTGTGGAGAATTGTGTTTGTTTTCTCCCAGTCATTGGAACTTACTTTCTTCTTTGAAGATATGTGTGCTGCGAAAGATCAGATCTTGTTTTCCTTATGTGTTCCCATTTTTCCTGTTATATGAATTCATGTGGGGAAATAAGCTTTTTTCTCAGTAGTGACTGATCTTAATTTCACATATTCATTTTGCATCTTGAAGGCGATGGAGACCATATTTGCTTTCCTGTATTCTCTGAAACAGACAATTTATTTTTGTTACGAAAGATTTTACCTTTCTGCCTGCATTGGTGAAGCCAACTGAGGATGCCCCACATCCTTTATCTAATTCTGAGGCAGAACTCCCAGTGACTTAAATAGCAAATGCACAGAGCATGCCTTTACTTTTACATGATATATCGCTCCAATGAGTTTACTGAAGATTTGCATCAGGTCCCTGCTCTACCCTGTCTCCTACTGCAATTTTTATTATGATACTGTAAAATATTTAGCTATGCTTTGGGGTCTAATGTCAGTGCAAAGAGTGCCATTGACTTCAGCGGGATTTGGAATCAGGTCATGAAGAATAGGTCGCATTTTTATGTTGCAGGAGTGTGCCACAGACTAAACACATTTTTCACTGTAGTGAGTCTTGAGAAAAATATTAAATAAGGGCTGTGCTCTGGGAGGGACTGCCTTTGGACCTATAACAGGGAAGTCATTAACCACCTTGTACATTTAAAAGATATCACTCTAACTTGTCTACCTTTTTCTTAAATTTAATTATGGCAAGAATAATTTACTGCGTACGGACATGTTCAAAACATGTCTTTGAAACACGCCTTCTGAATACTTAGAAGTATTTATCTGCTAAAACGGCCATATAGAATCCCCTTTTCATGTTTTTGTTGCAAATATCATAAAAGATCTACTGCTGCTCATGTTTATGTACAAATGTGGCCACTAACCTTGCCCCACTTTCATAGATTTGTTCATCTCATGAGACACTTTGTATGCTGTAAACTGAAAAAAGATACACAATTAAAACTTGTTAAAGATAATTAAACTGAAGTGGAGGGAAAAAAACCTGTCTCACTGCTTTGTTCATAATAATAGTCTCTGAACTATAATTAAATTCTTCCTTCCAATAATTGTATACATATAAAGGAATTTTCCAGATAGCAAAACAATACAATGATTAAAAATGATTAAGAAGCTGATTCCAAAAGCAAAGATGGGCCAGGGAGGGTTGGAAGGATTTTAGGTGCCTCTAAATACACTGTACCAGCTGGGTACCAGATGGTGTTTGGCTACTTGCACCCACTAACTCAAAATATCGGAGCAGCGACTACACTATTGCCAGAATCAGTTCCCCTCCCTTAAATAAAAGTGGCACTCTTGGGAACGACTTGGCAGTGCAGAAAAATTTCCTGACAATGAGATCTATTAGATTGTGAAATAGTCTCCCGAAGGCACAAGTAGATGCCAAATTGCTTGGCATGTTAGAGAGGCTGGACGAAAGCTAGAAAAATACCGTAGAGATGTGCTACTCTAGAGGTGGTGACTTAGGCTGTTATAAACTTGGAGCTGGGGATTTAGATAAGAATGTCTCTGCTTTCTTCAGAACAATTTTAGAATACTTAACTTTGTCTTTCCCATTAAGCTTGTTTGTATGGGGCATCGAGGAAGTCAGTGTTGGCTGAAGATATTTTTTTTCTGACTTGTATCTGATCGAAAAATCAACTAGTCATTTCATGGGTATAGTTTGCTTCATGATCTTGGTAGCTGTGTGCCTTTTAAAAAGTTATCTAGCACGGCATACATACTTTCCTTCCAAAATGTTGTTAAGGCATCTTGCAGAAACAATAAGCATCACCAATATGTTATACTAGACGTGCAGACATCATCAGCTTTTGTGGATAATGAAAAAACTCTTGTAATTTGTTCCTCTTATCTGTGATCAAAGGATAATTAGAAAGAAAGAAAAGATAATTAAAAAGAAATTAACTTCAAACTCCCATTTCTGTTGGCTGTTTGAGAATCAAGCCAGAAATAGGAAGCACATCACTGTACGTAGCAGTTTGCTAGCAAGAAATCATCTCCAAATTGTAGGAAGTGTGATTACATTAATTGTGTCCAAAATGAAAGGTTAAAGAAATCAGTAGAAGCATTGTATTATGGAATACAAAAATGGGAATGATCTGATTAACTAATGAAGGTTCCAGCCTGTATAGATGCTGCTGGTACTTGTTTGCTATTTCAGACTAGCTGAATCAGTATGTCCAAGGAAAAAGTAGAGGGGAAAAGAATAAAACATTTTCTCTTTTCTGTTTTGTTATTGTTTATTTATTCATTTAAATGAATAAAAACCTTAGGGACCTAAAGCCTCCAGTGTCATTCGAAAGTATCATTTTTGATTTGAGCCCCAGCTGTGGACTCTTTTGTCTTTGAACTAAATGCAGCTGGGGCTGAAAGTGCCCTTGGCAGAGAAAAAACAGTTGTTTTCTGAGGCGAGGCTTTGATTCCACATCTTTCCTCACTGCCACTACAGACTAATTTTTGCTTGTAAGTAGAATTTAAGTCTGGTGTTTAAAACCACAGATCTGCCTTGTACTGAGTCTCATCCATCCAGGCTGCACCGAAAAGGTATAGCTTTCTCCACAGTCTCTCCTACCTTTTGAAATATTTGAAGTATCTCAACAGGAGCTCTTCTAAGTACAAAAAAATCTGGAGTTTTAAAAATTCAGTCAGCTTACAGTCCAGTGTTAGTTTGTAATGATGGTCAGAAGTAAGCAGAAGTACAGTGGAGTCCTTTCCAAGTGTGTTGGAGCTCCTCTCTCAGGTCTTGTTCCTCAGTCTCATTGAGTTCAGAAGCAGCAGGACAAAATCACAAGACAGCTAAAGTCTTTTCAGACATCTGATTTTGTGGAAAGATTGCTTAAATCCCAGTGGCACACTGCTGCTTTGTTGGTGTTGGGTATTTGCCAATCAGCACTTAGTTGAAAAGCACTGCTCAGGACAGTTTGCACAAGTTACAAGGGTCTGCTGTGCTTCAGATGTTGCTGTGCCCGTGTTTAAGCTCTGTGACCATGAGGGAGTGAATGGCAATGATCAAAAAAACTGCTGATCCAGTGTCTTCATCAATTTTTCCCAAAGCCAGATCACAGAGGGGTGTCAGAAACTAATGATAGATCACTGAGTTTATTTTTAACTGGCAATTTAAAAAATAATTTCTGTCCACAGCAGCAGCAGCAGCAGCAGCAAATGTTAACTGGATTCCGTTAAAAGCATCCCACTGCTGTTACCTTACTGAAAATACTATATGAACTTTTGGTAGGAGATTGTGAAACCAAAGCAGTCTAAAAATAAACATACAGCCATGCTCAGGTCCTTATCCCTCATTAACCCTCTGGAACAATGCAGAGAACAAAAAACAAATGCAGACCCTGGCCAGCAGAGTTCCTTTTTTTGTCGGAGGAGGATGCAGGTGTCATAAGGAGCTGTCACAAAGCTCACAGCATACAGATTGCCTTCTCTTCAAACTGTGTTTGAGTTGGGGGAAGAAGAGCAGAGTGATAAAAATACTATTCTTATTCTACAGTCCTGCATTTGGAATGGCCCTGATGCTCCCAGTAAAGCAAAGAACAGATCTTAGGGTATCTTTGAAGTTATTCTGGGCAAAAATGCTTTTTGCTTTACCATGATTGACAAGGTGAGAAAAATAGCACCCAAAATTCTTTCTAATACATCATTTATCTAAATTCCTATATTAGTTCCCATAAAATCACAGGAACATCCAAGTATGTAGAAACCAACCATGTAGGGTGAACCCAGAGGTGAATACTTCTCTGTTGTTTCTGTGCAAGAATTGTGTGTACATTTAGACACAGAGCATTTGAAAATGCACCTGCCTTTGTTTTCTTGTTCTTCAAAGTGGGGCTGTCCTCTCATGTTACAGAGATCAGTAGGAAAAAAAAGCCGCCTTGCTATAAACACTGCTGACTTCTGTACAGGCTGAACTTGACATTTGACTTTGGTCAAGTCATGCCAGAGAAGAATGTGTCCTTCACTATTTCACTTTGCAGACTTCTAAAATATTTGTTATTTCAAAGGAGTATACTGAGTCTATATGACCTGGTTTGCTTTCTGAAGAGCTGAAGACAAACAGAACTTTTTTCAGTTTATTTTTTTATTTCTAGTTTTTTTGCTACCTGAGATAATAATTTGTTTTAAACATGTAATGTTGGTCAATATCTTAGAAATCAAATAACAGTGGAATATTTGCCATGACTGAAATAATCCTAGTGTAGGTTTCTAAAGAATAGGCTTCAACTTTCTCCTCAACCTAATCTAGTGATCTGTGAACGGCTAAAAGCTCAACGATTTCAATCTGGCAACAACAGAAAATAATACTTTTGCATGTAGCAAGCACATGCAACATACATGAATTAGTGAAGATCATCTTAGGAGCTCCTGCAAAAGAGCCGACCCAGCTAATTGAACACTTTCCTTTTTTGTGCTCATGTGTACTGCACATCCTTTTGGAACACGGTCCCAAATTGTACTGATGTCCCAAATCACAGGATTAATGTGTCTATGGACAGACCTCTTATGCCTCCAGAATGAAGTACTCCTTGCTAATTTCTCTTCAAGACACCAGCTTAATTGCATTTTAAACAAATGGGCTGCTTTGCTGGCCAACTTTTAAATGAGATAACAGCAATGTTCACTCTCCAGCAGTGATGAGTGCCTTGCAGTAGATTCAAAACTCTGTTCAATAACAGGTTTAATCTCACACCAGCAGATTTACTGCAGAATAAACTGCCACTGAGCTCATAATTAGTAAAACAAAAAAACCCAACCTACTAAATATTATTTTCCAAAGCAGCAGGCTATGTTTTAGTGGGAAATTTCAGTCCTTTTGGTTGTATGTTTTATTGATTTTATGTATGATATTGGGAATTCATGCTATGATTTAAGATAATGGTCTTTATCGATCACTTAAGCAGTTGTTTAGCTACATAGTAACAAAATGATGCTCCCATTCATGGAATATGTGATACTGACAGCGGGGAGACCACAGCGCTTCCCTTCTTAATGTTTATTTCTTTTTTCCAAAAGCATATTCGCTGCTGGAAAACAGCAACTGCAAACATTTGTGCTTCAGAAACAATCTTCCCATAATTTTCTTTGTTGCAGCTATTAGTAGCCAATTGTGATTCAGTGATACCCAGCTCAACAAGCAGATGTTCCAAAGTATATTCTCTGTAGCATGAAAAGAAAATATTAATGAGGTAATTGGAACTATTGAGGAAAAGAAAATGGTGGGTATCTAGTTCCTAATGTCTGAAGTCATGCCCTTTAGTGTTTTCTTGTATTTAGTGACAAAGTGAAGCTTCAGTATTGAACTGTTTAAACACCAGAAGGCAAATTTTTAAAAGGGTTTCATCCTGGGTTCAGGTTTGTGTGTGCACACTATGTTTGTTCTCAGGAAGAAGGAAGTTGGAGAGTGTAATTGAAAAATTTGGTCTCTGANAAAAAAAAAAGAGAAGGAAAAAACCCCCAACAATTCAGAGGGCATAAAGCAGTTGGGAGAAGAAGGAATGAAGCTGAGGGTGGAGTATGAGGGTGGAGTATGGTTTCTTCTTTTCATTGGCATATACATATGGTGACTGGTTCTGCCCATGAAAGCAGTGGAGTTTTTTTAGTGAATCTGTGCATAATTAGTCCACCATCTAAACTACAGGCTAAAAATTTCTATTTCATATATGTGTTGTAGGTGTACTATTGCACTAGATACAAGTAACTATCCATTTAATTAATTTCAAAGGTTCCTAAAAAAATTACAGAGGGTAGCACAGATCCTGTAAAACCACCTTTTCAGTAGGTCATTTTTCCCTGGTTAGGATTTATACACCAGAGTATTAAAAGGCTAAATTTAGTTCATTGCTTTTCCACTAGAGATAATCTATTTCAGTAGGATTGTGATATTGCAATCATTCTGATGCAATATACATTATGCACAGCATTTGTGTTTAGGAACAGAATCCATTTGCTGTGCTAAAATCAGTATGGAATGATTTCTTTGGCTGCTTACACGTCTTGAAACAGGTGTGCTCCAGAGGAGTCAGTGCTGTCCTGGTGCTCTGATCGTCCGTTCCTGTGAGCCCAAGCTTCCTTCCAAAGGAAACGCAAGTGTGCAAGGGTGTGGGGCGCAGAGATGCTCATTGCACACCCAGCTCACTGTGCAGATGGTGACCAGCACTAAAGGAACTTCACAGAATTGAGTAGATGCAGTTCAGACACAGGCAGTGAGATTCATCTCACCCCTTACCACCCAACGTATCATTTGTTTGCTTGCTTTTCAGGCTTTATAAAAGTATATTATGCCTTTAATAAGTTAGGATAGGTATTGTGCAAAGCTACAAAAAGCCTTGCCACATCATTCTCTAAGAAATACTTTTCATGTTTCTATATGTGCAAGTTTTTATAATCAGATGTGAAGGTACCAGGGGTACCATAAACAAATAGGAAGGATTCTAACAAAATACTTCATAAAGATCTGAACTTCACCTCCTTGTTTGTCAAATCCTGTAAAAACAATGATCAATGTTAGAAGAGGGTTATCACAGCATCAGTGATTCTTGATATAAAAATATATAATAATTTTTTCAGAAGGAATCTGCACTCAGTTTTATGAGATAGTGTGATTACCCCTCTTTGTCTGAACAGTGTCTCTGCAGCTGTATATCTGCTGTGTACTCTAAGTGCATTCATTTATTCTTGTGCTTCACTTCTAGTTTTTTTGAACAGTGGCATTGACTTCCTGCCTCTGACAAAATTGAAAAAATTTGGTCTTGTTTTCTTCTCTGGGCCAAACATGAAATCATTTCTCTAAAGAAGTATTTGTAGTGCAGAAATGAGAGATAAAGTGGAGATGAAGTGGAGTGGAGATGAAGTTAATTTCAGTGAAGGGGTTCACTTAAAAAGACTGGAGAATTTTTAGTGTCCTTCCATTCTGAATAGCACTCCAAATTTTCATACTGTATTTTTTCTTTTTTTTTTAAAATCAAAGCATAGACTGTACAACATACTGGAAGAATGCCAATTAGAGTACTTGGGTGTAGAACACACCAACTCAGTATCTCATCAAAGTCTATAAAAAAATGTATAATGCAAAATTTAGCTTTTAGTCTCATGAATAACCTGGGTTTTGGAAGTTTATGTATGTACCTCAGGAAAGACATAACATATTTCAGTGTACCGAAATGTTGAATTCAGATATATTTATACTGTTCTTTATTTCACTCTGTCTTTCTGTGCTTCTCTGATGAGAGCCCTACAGCAGAATGATCCATACAAGTTTTGTAATTTGGACAAGAGGCAAGGACTCAGGAATTCTGGGTTTATTTGCTGGCTCCAGCATAGGCCTTCTTGATGCCTATATTTTTATGCTTCTGTAGAACAGACATTTCCCTACCTGTAGGCTGTGAGGGTAGACTTCTTAGGGTAGATGGAAAGTTACAAAAATTCTGTAAAAGTCATGATTTTACTATCTAGATAGTCTTACTGATAATGTTCAATATGGTATTTTTTTTGTAATATTTGTAAGTGCTGATCTTTTATACCAGATCTAGCATATTGTACCTAAATAATATTCAGACTCTCTTGTTCTCCAGCTGGGAAAATTACCTGGTTTAGAATTGATTGATCATCGCTCTTGTCAATGGAATGCATTTTTCTGACAAACTTGATACTTTCAAGGTATGGTCCCAAATATAAAAATGCTTTTTGAATGTCTGTTTTTCTGTGCATGCAAACATTATTGCCATGCCTCAGTCTTCTGCAAACCTCCTGCAAAGAACTTTGTAGTAATGAACAAGAATACATACCTTGAGAAGAAAAAATACATACACGCTCAAGAGGAAATGAAAGAAATTGGTTAGTGGTACTAAATATGTTTGAAGGGCATTCCACAATTTCTAACATTAAAAAGAGAAAGTTATAGATGCTTTAAGAAAAATGCTTTGATATATATGTGTTTGTGTGCGTGTATATATATACACACGCAAGAGAGGTGGAAGAGTAGTGTTATGAAATTCGGAGAAAGATGAGGAGGTGACCATGAAACAAGATGGGAGATTTGGGAGGTCTGAGTAGGAAGGGTAGGGTAGGTCAATGACCCCTGCTAATGGTTTTAAACAGAAGGTCTGAACAGAATCTAGAGGCATGGAAAGCGTTGATAAAAGCTAAATTGAGCTGTTACATAAAACACCACATTACATCAAAATATGCTGTGCAATATAAATGTGAACAATACAATTTGTGGTCCATGATATAACCATGCTACAGACTTTGGTAAGAAGCTTCTGCAGGGATATGTGTTAGCTTTTTAAAAGGACCACGTATGTCCAATCTTCTACTCAGATTATTCTTCATGTATCAGGCATTTAGCTGAGGCATGTTTGGAGTTATGAAAAATAAAATTAAGTTCTTTTCATTTGCATCCAAACAGTGATTTAATCTCTCTGCTAATTGCTAACTTGGCCTAAGGTCCATTTTGGCCTTACAGATGAGAAACCTTTGTAATCCCTCCATAACATGGAGATGGGGTATCACAGATAATTTTAACTTTTACTCCAGAAAAACCTTAGAGAAATCTTGTATCATCATTTGTGTATTTTCTCGGTATAGGTTACCAAGGGTGCCATTTCATTAGCCATGGTATTCTAAGCCTGTGCAAAAGCCCATTTAGTGGAAGCTGACTGTTGAGCAAATTAATTGGTGGAAAAGATTAATATTTATTCTGTTTTCCCAGCACAGCAAAAATATTAAATATATTGCACAAAATCCATTAAGTGGCAACAAAAATTTTAAGCTACAATAATCTTACCCATTTTTAATATTGTCTTTTGTATATACTAAAAAAAAAATCCTTTTTTCATGTCTGTGTATTGAAAAATAAATATATTGCTGCATCCTTAGAGGACAAGAAATCAAACATAATAGTATGAAATTATTTCTTTCTATGGTATGAAAAAAATGGTTTTGCTCAGTAAAAGTTTTCTTTTTTTGCTGATTTTACAAGATTCCTCTTATTCTGTCACACAAAAAAAAGACGAGAAAAAACAACTACAAAACTTCACACTGTTATCTGTAATATTTTGATAGTTTTTAGATGAAGGTATTTTCTAAGGACTGCAATGAACATTCTTCCTATTCTGGTACGTGGTTCTGTGGACTGAAGCCTTCTCAGAGCTGCATTTTGCTTCACCGAGAAGTATATCTTACATATGAAATTTTCAGTAGCTGAATTGGAAATAAGGTTAAAAAGCATCACAGATGGAATGTTAGGAGATAGGACTCAGTAGGAGGAGATATATTAATGGCTGGTGGATAATTAGCAACAACTTCATGTCTCAGTGTCACTTTTGCCATGGGATTGATGCAATGAGCCTGCTAATACTTGTTCACAGTTGGATTTTAGTGGGTATTTTGCTACAGCTGCAGCTGCAACTGCCACAGAGCGTGTGTGCAGTGCCATATATGCACTGGTTGGTTGGATTTGGCTGCAGCGCTTTGGCTCTGCGTGAGTTTTATGTTTCTCTTATTGTTTGTGATTTGCCATCCTGGTTGGTTTATTTCCACCTTTCCTGCTCATTCTCAGATTTGCTTAGAACTTGGCTGCTGGTGTGAAAACTTTCTAATTGTAGAGAAAAAGAGCTAATTTCTCGTTAGAAAGAGCAGTGATTGGAGTGTCAGTGACTGTGATATTACGTTCCTCTTTCTCCAGCATTTCTATAAAGGCATCAGAAGATAAAATGTGACTAATGAGACCAAAAAAAAAAGAAAAAAAAAGAGTTTTCGATAATTATAAGGAAAAAGTTGTAGACACACTAATACTAGAACATTAGAAAGGATGGGTGAATTCCTTAAGGTCTATGGAGTAACATGCAAAATCTTCAGGTCATAGGGTGTGAATATTGCCTGGTCTGTTTACAGAACTGAGCTGAACTCGGGTACATTGGAGACTGCACTGAATTTCTAATGTAGCAGAATCTGAGCAAAAGTTGTGTGTTTTGTCATTCAGGCTCATTCTCTATTTTGAAAAGAAAAATTAGGAATTAGGTTAAAAATAAAAACTGAAATGCTCTTTTTGTGAAGCTAAACTTTTCAAAAACAGAAAAGAGCAGAAATCTTATCTGAAGATGTAATTGATGTATCATTGAGGATGCTTAGGATATTGAAATATAAATTTCTCTGAGTAGAACTGTGAAGAGTGTAGTTTTAGTCTGCAAACTATCAAACATCTTCAACTTCTCAATTCTGAATCTTTCTGTAATTTTAAATCAATGATATATCAATAAATATTATAATTTGTTTATTTGTAAATAGTCTAGAGTGGCAGACACAGATTTAATTTAAAAATGGATAAAAAAGCAAGAAAATTAAGTATTCCAAATAGATACTAGAATCATTGCTGACAGAAGCATCAGATACTCATGTTTAATGTTGGTTTCCATCAATTAATCAGATTAGATTCAACCTGCCTTTAGCAGCTTGTGTTTTTTTAAGTTCTGTAGAAGGTGAGTGTAAACAAAGGACAATATTTAGCGGGTTTCATTATACAGTAATATTTATGTTCTAGTGTCTACACGTAAATCCCTTTTCACAAGGATTTCTAACTGAAATAAAAATACTTGGGGATTAAGTTTCCAGGGATTCAAAATTATAGATTCATTTTCTCCCCTTAATACCAGTCATTTATGAATATATTACGCTGTTCTTTAAAGCTACATAGAAACTTTAGGAGATTGTCTTGGATATTCTGTCTTTTCCTTTATTTATTCAATAGCGGGCTTGTTTTCTGTATTGAAAATACCTTAAATCAGGATGAACGGAGTATACATTTTACTGTATTGATGACCTTTTGGGATGGTAAGAAAAAAAACATTTTACATTTGTAAGAGCATCTCTTTAGCCAAAATTTTGTAAGGACTTCTAGTATGTAAAGTTAGAGAGCATGCAATGCTCTGTGGATGAAGAGCTCCCCAGGTATACCCTGATGGGGAGACTGGAGCTGTTTGTGTCAGGGGTTTGCAAATAATGGTTCTCTGGGAGAATTTTAAATTGCAGTTTTCACTCCAGACTGGTGCTTTCTAGGATGAGCTGAGTTGCTGTGAGGCTTGGCACTCTTCAGTGCGCCTTAGGCAGCAGTTCTTATACTTCCAGTGAGATTGTAACAGCTGGCCATTACAATCAATCAAGTGACATTTCAGGGGTAATTTTTCTTTAATATTAAGAAGAAAAAAAAAAAAGAAATAAAAGATATTAAATTGAAAGTTGTCCCAGAAAGAGCAAGGAATTTATGGATTTACCTTGGACTTTAAACAGCAGGCTCCTGCAAGTAAATCACAAACTGATCATGCATTTATTTTTATTTGGAACATTGTGGTATTTTCTGTTAATATATAAGCGCTCTCAATATCTTTGTAGTGTTATTCTACATAGGTGTTGGTTATATGTTGCACTACTCTTCTGCACATATGACTGCAGAACGCTCAACTATAGGATGTGTGTAAACTTGTGGGGCTGATCAACACTTCACTAGTCAAACCATTAAATAGATTTTCCTTGCTTTAAATCAAGCCTTCAAAGCGAAAATAAAGCATTAGAAATGCTAGTGAAGAAATTAAGATTCTAAAGAATAGGTGGGACAGCCTTCAAAGAGGGTCAAAAAAGAGCCTTAAAAAAGTCTGGGACAGTAATGTGATGTGAGTTAAACTTTTTGAGTTCTTAAATGGAATAGGAAGCAAAAGAGGTTTTACTCACTGCAGTGTGTGACTCAGCCCAGCAACACAGTTTGTGCAAGTTGTTTCTGCTTCTCCCAGAGTCTGTGTTTTAGTGCTTTAATGTTCTATATTGGCTCAAGCAGCTAATCCTGTATGAACATAATCATATGTTCATTATATGATCCTATGATTATATGTAATTAGACTTATTAATGAAGCATTCTCACTGTGTATTGGTAATTTGCTTATCCGTTACAAAGGAAGAAAATCATGGCTATAGAGGTTATAATGAGAACAGTTAATGCGAGGCACATCCTTGGTGGGGACTACCTGGGTAACCATGTATTTAGTTATTTTGCAACTTAATGTCTTCAGGGACATTTAATGATTGAAGCACTGTACCTAAAAGATAGAACAGGGAAAATTATAAAGAAGCCACAGTATGATGCAACAAGAGTGGTGTATCAAATTTTTTCCTGAAACAATGCGATTGCATTCATTTTAATTAGAATTAAAGAAGCAGCAGATTCAGAAAGTAATGTTAACCGCTTCCCTCCATTAGCAGCTGACACTCTTCAGGGTGAATTCACCTTTCAGTTCATATGGATGCTTTTCTCTCATAAACATAAAGTGAGGGGATAAAAGATCCTCCTCTTACATGAAAGATTAGTGAAGATGATCAGTTGAAGCACAGTGGATCAAAGCACTTGAGGAAGGCTGCAAGGAGGGATCTCCTTCCTCCATCAGACAATTGTGGTTATTGCCTTGGCAACACTGATGTTTTTTTCTTCCACTATTAATGAAATTAATTATATTTACCTCTTATTCTCTTTATGGGTCATTGCAGAGTCTCTCTAATGCAAGCGACCTCCTCAGAAATCAGGTGACAATATTAGGTTGGCTGTGATTGAAACTAGTGAGAAAACATTTGGACATTTTGTGACACATCACACAAGCAAAGAAATGAAGACAAGGGTTGCATCCTGGATCAAGTGAAGTCTGGGATTTAACCCTCATTTTTAGAGTTTTAAAATTGAATGAAACTCAGAAATTTATCATCAGGTGCTTTTAGTACTGATTTGGTTATCTGTGAAGCTTTGTGCAGAACCTTACTGAATTTCTCTCAAGAAATATCCTACCACAAGGGATGGAGAAGGTTTTACCAATAGTTCCAAATAAATCCCATAATAATAAATAATTAAATAAAAATATTTTTTGGCATATAGTAAATTGAAATATTTTCCCATGGCTTGAGAGTGAGCACTTCTTATAAGCTTAATTATCTACCTGTCTGTCAAGTAAATGCACCAGTGTTACATATTGTCTTTGACAGCTTCTATTTTTACACCATATTGTAGTGATTAACACAAGTAGTTGCTGGCTCATGGACATATTTTTCATACATCATCTTTTGCTCCCCAGATTTTAGAAAAATTTCCAAGCAATAGGAAAGCTGGAAAATGTAATCTCCGCCTTCCACTTTAACATAAGTGTGCAGGCCATCTCTTATAATGTGTATTATTAAATTATTAAATGAAAAAGCACAGTAACCTTGTGCACAAAATCTGTTTCATCTACCATCTCTGAATTGCTGTGCCAGGGATTTACACAAAAATGTCACCTCTGGACGACTTCCCATTTTTTTCCATAATGTAATCTTTGTTTCTGATTACCATTACCTCTAAATTAATGGAATTGACTGATCCAGCTGTACGTGACTGAACCAGAGCAATTTATTAGAGATATTTCTCCTGCCTGTGGCCTTCCCTGCTTAGCTTTCATTTCCTTCTACCTTGCCTCTCATGGAGGCCCAGTTTCATCATGATCACATCAGACCTCTTCCTAGCTAAGTTTCACCTTATTCTTGCAACTCCGTTTTGAGTAACATCTCTCAGATGATTGGATTGATAGGGAAACATTTAAAACTCTTGTTCATGTCCTTAACATCTTATGTCTCAATTGTCATAGTAGTTTTTTTCTGGCCTTGACAAGTTCACGTCCAAGTGAATGCTGGAACAAAGCCTCTCTATTGTATGATCCAAGAATGCATTGTAGTCTCTCCTCCCCTTCTGGTGAATTGTCAGCTTCTGCCTTCCATTATACCTTCATTACCTACTTGTTAGATTTTCAAACAAGCACTTTTGTGCTTTCTTCTATGTTGACTGTGTACTTGAAAGTTGCCGTAAACATTTAAAAGATGGCCTCATTAAATTCAAGTCCTTAAAACTCGCCCTTGTTATAATGCCTATGAAAGAAACAAGAAGAAATGTCAGGCTATGGATGTTCTGTGGATGTTGCATTTCTTGCTTTCCTGGTTTCCTTGTTCACCTGACTCTGCTTACATCCCACTGCTCTGTCCAGTCTGATGTTTTGTTTTGCAGTCCCTGGGAAATGACTGTTTTTGCCCTCATGCTACCCAGCACAGCAGAGTCCCACTCAGTCATTTGATGCCTCACAGTGTGGTCAAATTAAATGCTGTTTTAATGAGCAGTGCAGTTAGGAACTAAGTTATGGATATTCAACTAGTCTGATTAAAATTTCTAGGTGGTTAAGCTTATTAGTCTCACATAAAATTGGCTTATGTGATGGCTTTTGATTTTTTTCATTATCTTTCTAAATTTTTCTGTTTGTGTTGGACTTGCAAAGTAAGGCTTGATAGGTCAGAAGCAGGAAGAGCTTGAGATATGAGAGGCCTAATCTGAAGCCTATAGGAGTATTCAGATGTTAGCTGAAGTAAACATCTCTGCTGCCCAAAGACTAGATTTTGGATTTAGCCTTAAAATGCATATACTTCTCTTTCAGTTTGTTTTGCCTCCTTGTTTGATTTGTTTGTTTGTTTTGGTTTTGGCTTAGTTTTGTTTCTCATAATCTAGGGAAGACCATCTTCAGGAACATAAGGCTTCACAAATAGCTGGCAATAAAGTTGCCATCGTACAACACACAGGGGAGTTTTAAGCAGAAACTCACTCTATTCCTGAATATTCTCTATGCAGAAATATTTGCTTTTTTTCAGGAGTATGAAGACTGGGGAGTGGGATGAGACCTTGAACAAATAAGAAATGATTTGAATAGTATTCCAGCAAAACTGAATGAATGTCTAATATATGCACATCCCTGACATTTTTGCCAGCAAAAATTGCATTGCACTTAGGTATTAAGCCTTTGTCTCTCCAGCCTGATCTACCAATTACTGGCCTTTTCATTTTCTCAGTAATATGCAAGCTTTCTGTTAACTCTGCCGTAATTTGCAAGGACACAAAGCATGCTTGAAATTACCTACCTGACTGCACTTTGTGTGAAGAACTCCATCCTCTTGGCTGTTTTAGATTAACAGTGAATTACAGTTCACTTCAATGCAATTAGACCTAATGAGGTGCACATGGAGACCATTGGGCCACCCTGTAACCACATTATATGGACTTGCTAGTTGCCATTTTAATCAATTGGTTTGACCTCTGAATACAAACTACCACAAAGCACAAAGAACTTTGTGGCCCAGATGCCTATTTACCTGAATGCAGGGAGAGATGATAAAAATTGTCCTCTGATCAGGAAAAAAGCTTTCTCTAGGGAAACAGCCTTATTTAATCTTGTTGAAAGTAGGCAAAATTCCTACAAGATGGTTTTGTTTAACTATATTCAATAACTGTTTGTTGTTATGTGATGGAGGACATATTTTTGCTTAGTCTGGGATACACTCTCCAAGTCCTTATCAAGTGAATCTGCCATTAACACCAAAGAAAGGATGCTGGATTGTAATTTACAGAATTGAACTTTCATTATGAAGTGATCGTTCATGGGGAGAGTTAAATACGCGGTTAAAGCTATGAGGGATGAGTGCTCTGTTTCCCAGAGAAGCTTTGAGTAAAGCAAAATGAAAAGCAGTAGGGCTATTTCTGTAGTTTTTTTACACAGATGTGGATCTGTTTCTCTCCATGTGATCATTGCTTTTTTTTGTTTCATGTTCTGCTTCTTCTGGTAGGTCCCAACTACTACTGATATAGAAGGGAGGAGAAAGGAAGATTTTTTCAGATGACTGTGAAGTGTGGTTAGAAAGTCTAATTCAGATTTTTTTATGGACAGAACACCCATCCAAGGGTTTAGCTTGCCTCAGGCTACTCTCCCTCTTCTACTGCTGAAGACTTTTTACCTTCCAGTCTCTTTGTTGCACATGTGTGCTTGCAGGCTCTATACTCTTTAAGGCAGAGTATCTTTTTCACTTCCAGGAGTTTACAGCACTGGCACAGTGGAATCTCGATTGCTGCTTAGGACTGCACCCCCATTTCTCCTTTTGAGTTCCATTGACAAACATTTTATATCAGACAGGTAGCCCATGAGCCCAAGGCTACCTGTTTTAATTCCTTACTCAATACAAGTAGCAATGAATGAGATGTGGAAAAGGAAAAAGGGTGTCCCCAGTCATGGATTTGACTGCCATGCCAGGAAAACCTGTCCTGGACAAGGGCACACACACATAGAGGAAAGAAAGCATGAGAAGAATTGGTAGATGCAGTCTTCAGGCGGTGGAAACAAGACATGTCCAGGGAGCTTTCTCTCTCATGTCAGAAGAATTCACAGGCAGTTTGTAATGGGAGACCCTCTCTAATCCCCTTAATGCATGATTTTGGTTTCTGTTCTACCTTCCAGAATAAGTTTTTGCTTATGCTAATGAAGAATTAGAAAAATAAAATAAAGAAAAACAAACAATAAAAGAGTGGAGGAAAAAAAGTACTTTAATCCTTCTTAGAAATTCAAAGTGATTTTTAAGTTAATTTAAAGGTGTTTAATGCCTATATATAAATAGACATAGCAGTAGTGGCTTCTCTGTTCTTTATGCAACATAATATTAATTGGCCCAAAATGTTTGTGAAGTGTACCTGCCCAGTATTTGCCTTGTTAAAACCTTGGTAATTATGGTGTTGTGCCTTGAAGAATAAATATTTGCAAATAATGACTGAAACAGTTCTCATTAGTCATTTCCAGGAGACTGAAATAGCTCAGTTTTATAAGTCTCCTTGGTATATCTGAGAATTATTGTTTTACAACTTTCGGAATATCTTCTGCGCCCTACCTTGTGAGAGGACATGAGTCAGATGTGCAACGGAACAGGAATCAGCTATGAATTCCTGGTTATGAGTCATGCTGAGGAACAATGTCTTGATCCTTGCTTGAAATTGCAAGCATGTAAACTTCCTTCTTCCTATTGTGCTTATCTTCTAAATGAGAAAAGTTCTTTTGTACTTTAATTAAAGGAAACATCCTAAGAAATCACTCTTTATTATAGCTACGTATATATTGAAAAGGAAAGACAAGTTTTGTGGTAACTCAATGAAATAACAAACATTTTATAAAAGCTGCCAGATTAGACCAAGGTATTTTTATCTCATATATATACAATTTTTTTAAACTCTGTTTCTGTTATGAATGTATTTTCATTTAAATGCATTAAAACCCATCTCCTGTTTCTAATGTAGGTTATCAGTTGATAGCAGATGTAATTATCAATGAACTGTATGACCCACTGGTAATTGATTAATACATAAGGCATGTTGGCTTGCTTATAGACCTTCTATACTGGTACCTTCACATCATACAGTCTGCCCACTACTGTGTATAGTTACCATAATATGAACAAATCTGAGAGTTTAAAAGTCTTGCTATACCTAATGAAGTCCATCTAATGTTAAAATAAGAATGAAAGCATCCTGAATTTTATTAATTGAGTGAAAATACTGGTAGCCTATGGAATAAGCATCCTCAGGATCTATGCTAGCCACTATGCAATGTGTTGAAAAGTGTTCCTGTGAGATATGACCTAGATTGCAAATGTTTTCAATTATGTCTTCCATGGATTCTTTAACTGTACAGTGAACTAACTGGTATTGATGGCTGCACTGAAATTGGTCTCCTCTAATGTAGCTTTTTCTATACTCTTCAAGTACATTACAACTATGGTATAAATGGTGCTTGACTTTTTTCTGTTATTTTCCTACTGACAATTAAAATGCAAATGAATTTAGGGTGGGAATTCCTCCTGTGTAGACTGGGTTGAAATGAAAACTTGTAAAGGATTTATGTGTAAATAGGCAACCTGAAATACGCACTGACTTGACTTGTGTTTGAACTCCCTTCCTTTTTCTTTCCAAAGGTTGGTTGATGTCAGAGGCCATCTGTTTCCTGTAGTGCAGAAACATGTAGACATTGAGAGAACAGAATTTTAATCTGTTCAGTAAACTACAATTTAAATGTTTGCTTCTAGAATCTGAGTAGTTCCTACATTGGAATTTTGAGTGCAGTGATTTTCTGCTTGTTTGTGCATTTAAGAGTCTGCATGTTATGTTATACCTCAAAGTAATAAAGCATGGCATAGTCTCACTCTGCCAGTACTGGCGCCTTCTCAGACTCGATGAAGATACCCAAATCTCAGATAACTTCTGAGTGAAGGAACGGGATCTGGTGTGAAACATCCCTGAGTAGGAGGACTTCCTCAGTAGAAGGTAAGGAGTGTTCAACCGAAGCTCCTCATTCCATTTTGTTTCACAGGTGAACACACACTCCTGGTGCCACATGAGCTCTCTTAGTCTAGAACATTGGACCAGATTGAGAACCCAGGTTATTAATTATTATTAAAGAAACAGTGCATTTAGGTATCTCATATTTGGATGTTTTCAGTGTTAGTATTAAATAAGAGTATTTTAATATTGCTGAAGTGCAAAGTAGTAGTTCAAATTTGCTGTTGATCACATATCCCTTATTAGCAGATATTATTTACTTTTTCATATTCCTTATCTTGAGGCTAAGCTAAAATTTTAAAAGTAAAATATTGTCCTCTTAGACACTCAAAGTAATTTTACTTTTTTTGTAGAAAAAGTAACCTGTCACTGTGCTTCAACATGAATATTAAAATCCTTACTCCTCTCTGACATAAAACTGTGTAATTAAATAAAATGAATAATGAATGGAAAAATTGCCAGAATTGCTATTGTTCTGGTGCTTTTTTTGTGATGTTGGTTCATTGTTTGGTTTTCTATGTGGCAGTAATAATAACAGGAGCATTTGCAAAACAACAGCATTTTGGCTTCAAACCCAATTAGAACAAAAAGCACAATAACACATTATAATATAAATCTAACATGTAGTTTTCCTTTAGGAGATATTCAGTTTTTAGCTTTAAACAAGTCCCTTAGAAGCTTTAGGGTTCTTAGGATACCTAGAGTCAATTTTGAACAATTTTGCAACTTACTACAGGGAAACTTAATTCAAATTCATCAAAACACTGAAAGAGGTAGTGCTTTGGGGCACTTAACTTCCTCAAAGGACCATCAGTATGAAACCTCAGATGGGGAGAAACAAGATGTAAATAAAATATGTCAACCTAAACCCATGGTAAATAGCAAAAATAGCTCGCTCTTCTTAAGGAATAAAAATTGTATTTCACACTATCAGGACATATAAATATCACTTTGATAGCAAAATTATGGTAATGCATTGTTTCACTGTCAGAGAGTGGGATAAATTTCTTCTGTACTGGAAGTTCAAGTACTAGCTCCAAATACAAGATCTAATTCCCTGATTCTTATTTGAGAAAGATTCTGCTAGCATTGGCCTTCAAGTCTTCATTCCCAAAGGATGTACTTCCTGTAGTACTTCCACAGAGAACACTTAATGATATGGGTGAGGAATTTTCATTTTGGGGGCCTTTAGCTTTGGATGCTGTTGATGACATGACTCATTGCCTGAGGTACGCTGGGCTGTTTTCTGATCTGTGACAAACTAGGACAGCTTTAATGCTAGAAAACAACAAATAATGTATTGAGTGTTCCCATGATTAATTTAGGCAGACCCCCCCCGCCAAATTACGAATAAATTCCTGCACTTGCAGACTCTGTTGGTACTACTTGGTGTTTGGCTGTGTGCTTATGATTAACAAATTATTTCACACTGAAATTAGCAGTAGAACCACCTCTGTATATGTACCTAGAAAACTGAGCACCATATTTTTATTAATATTCAGCAGTCCTGCTCTTCTGTGAATGCTGCTCTTTCAATATCATTCTCCAAAAGAGATGTAAATATCACACACACTACTTCCATTAACAGATTCAAATTTCTGAATTTGGCACATTAATTATGGTGCTCTTGCTATATAATAGAATAACATCTGATATAAGAAGCATTTTGAAAATAACATATTTAATCAGGAAGTACAAGAAAACCACTATTCTGCCCCTAAATTCCTAAAATACTTTTTTTTTTCCCAGATTCTTTATGCAATGGTACAATTGTGACACTAAGACTCTTCTGCCATACATACATACAAATATTTACAATGGCTTAAGTGTTGTTATTTTTGAACTGTGTCTACTCACATAATTAGTATTATGCATTCTATATACATTCTGTATTAATCCTACGTAAAACTCTTTTAGACACATACTGAGGTTTGTTATACAATACAAGAACAAGATGAATCTCTTTAAAAAATGTATGCAACTCTATCTGACCCTTGAGGATATGGACTATCAGATGATTATGTTTTGAATTTTGTTAAGGAAACTCTGTTGAGATTTTCATAAGTGAACAATGCACTGGAGTGTTTGTTTTCTTGTTTTGTTCCTTTGGCAGTTATAATATCTCAAGATCTTTTCAAAATAATTTTTTACTATTAAAAAAGATCTTTAAGTTTACATATCATTTATCTGATCTGAAAATAAAGCTATTGATACTGATTGAGTGATTTATATATTTCTGAGGGAAAGGAATAGAGCGAACATTTAGAAACAGATAACGACTTTGTCTGCCAGTGTATGGCAGAACATGTACATAAACAAGAGCAGCCCTAAGTACAGCAGAAGGTATTGCTCCTGGCAAGCGCTAGCAGGGAAAATGATAAGACTTGTAGTATCTCATCACTGTAGCACGGTGCTGTGAGGTCAAAACATTTGTCCCATGTTGCTTTCCCTATTTTCTTCAGTTTGACATGCTGCACTAAAAAGAGACAGACCTGCTGTCACAATCCTAGTAGATCAAGTTGTTGATTTCAAATATTTTCAGCCCCTTCAGGGTAAAAGCACTATGCTTGCGGCCTCACCAGTGAGGCAGATGAACCCTCAGTACATGGTATAGTCACTTTATTACCTCTGACTAATGCTGACTGAATAACGTCAAGAGTAGAAAAGATGGCTGTGCATATTCCCTTCATTTTTTTTCCTTCCCTAAGGCAGCATGGCACAGGGAATAGGGTTGTGTACTGACAATAGTCACTGCACTCATTTGCTTTGTATCCTTAGCCTTCACACATCTTTCTGTAAACACCTAAAAATGGTAATCCTCCCACCATTTTCAGGATTCATTGATAAATAATTCACACTCAAAGGAGTATGAATGCAAAGAATGCATTTTTTGTCACAGCTGCAGTTTAGTACTAGCATTTCTTACAATGCTAATCCTTGCCAGTTTGCACACTCATCATCATCTCTTGCCTGCTTTCTCAGGAATGATCTTGTCTTTCTTTCTGTGTAAGGACAATGATATCTCTGTCACTTTCCTTTTATTGGGCCAGAGGTCAGCATTTGGGAGGTTTTTGTATATTCCTGTCCTTTGATATTGTATAATCTCAGCTATCAAATTGCCTTTCTTGCCAATTATAATATGACCTCAACTCTAGAAATATGTTGATACCTCTTATCTTGATTAATAATGTGCAGCAACATCTCTGGGAATGAGAAAAATATTGCTTTAATGTAGAAAAAAAAATTGACCCACACAATACATGACTACTATAAAACAGGTTAAATTCAGCCACAATATCTCATATAAGAAATAGAACAATTTTTAAAAATCAATGTGTCGGATTAACTTTACATACACAAGTCTGACTCATATTCACCAATGCACTAAGCTTCAGTTTTTATTTTGAACTTTATTCACTGTAAGTTAAATATACAGTTGCTCTAAACCAATATAATAGAAAATGTAATTTAAGAGTAACAATCTTAAAAAGATTAAAAACAAAATAAAAGAAAATTTCTGAAATAAAACTCAGAATCCTCTTCAGGAACTTCCTGGATTGCACATGTGGTTTGTAAAGGATGACATCACAGGGGTGTCTTTGTACTGTGGAACGAAAAAGCAAGTGCTGGGGAGAATGGTGTAGATGAACTGAAGTTAATTGAAAGGTATCCTAGCCCTTCCAGAAGATGTAAACTGGGAATTTGTAGCACTTTTTAGTCCACTTCTTTTCCTCCTACCATTTTGTGTATCCCAACTATTCATTATTCTGGGTAATGGAATTGTTGGGATTTACTTTGGAGAGACAGTTTTATAAAAACAAGTACAAATGTGCATCTTTCAAAGCCAAAGGGAAAACAGGTTTCCTGAAACAAGTCACCACCGCATCCCACTATGAAAAATGGGGCAGGGTATGGCAAGGGAGCTTTACTTTTTGTTTTCTTAAAAAGGAAAGTAATGCCATTTATAATAATTATGATCATAAAGTCTAAATCAAAACACCAAACAATTATACCTCTCTTGTTTTAACAGTTCCCTGTTATGCTCATGATAGATATTGATGGCTTACTTTAAGAGAAAAATTCAGGTTTCCTTAATCCATTTTTCTGAAATCAGAAATGTTTGTAAGGATGTTTCTATCCCAGCTACAGTATTCACCCTGGTGGACTTCTTGTATAAGTCAGTGTAGCTTAATCAAGTAGAGAAGTGGATAAGAAAAAGATTAAAGTTACATCATTGGATGCATACAAATATATATACTCATTCAATCTTTAGGGACCAGCCTGTATGGGTAGTATAGAAAAAGAAATATTTTTTGTTTGGTTGTGGTTTTTTCCCTGTGAAAATCAATATTTCTGCACAGACAAATGATATAGCTTAAAAGAAAAATAACACCATTAAATCTGCAGTTGCATTTGGTCTGAAAGCAACCTGGTATGTGGAACACTTAATTTGTCAAGACATTCTGACAGGTCTCATCAAAAGTCCAGTATAAGCTTTGCTAGTTTGGCTCATTAAATTGAATATGGGCTTGGAAAAGGTCATGGGGAATTAGAGGTTACAGAACAAATAATCAAACCAATTAGCTATAACTTGAATCTTGTAAGCTGCCTAAAAGAGAAAGCAGACTTGAACCTTGTTGGAGAGAGAAGGATATTAAAATTGCATTCCAAGGAGTAATCCAGAAAGCTCAATACAACTATGTACAATATTTCAGAAGTTTGGGTTTTATTGTTGCCTTTTTTTTTTTGTTTAAGAACAGAAGTACTAAAGCCCTCCCACCCAACATTATGATATTCCTGTTCTAAGCTCCCTATCTATTTTAGAGGTTTCTGATTCACAGTGATGGTTGCTTATTAATGTTAGGTACCTTAAAGTCTCAGGATCTGATCTGTCTCACATGCTATATTGTAAATTAGAAATAACTCCATTGAACTTAATTATGTCAGTGAAAAAGTGGAATATAAGTGAAAGAACAGGGCATTAATATCCATATTAATTTTGATTAAAATAATCCATTCTGTGAAATCTGAAAATGTATACTAGGTTGTTAAATGCTTTTTCTCTTCGTGTATATTGACATAAAATTCCTTTAAGTTCTTGTACCAGTTAGCCATTTTGCTGAATTTTATAACATGTTAAATGGCAGTACAAAATTGCCTTGAAGAAAGTTGAGGCTATCCATGTTGTATGAATTTTTTTTTTCTTTAGTACTGAGCTAAAAGGGTCTCTATTATTTCCTGAAGGAATTACTGTTTTTTAAATTTTATTTTTGTTAATTTGCCATCATATATCAGATAAATGTCTCATCAAGATATGAAAGAGAATCACACTAACAAAATAAATATGGGTTGTATTTATTTTTTAATTTATTAAAGGATTTTCAGGGGGACGCTTGGTTCAGATAAGTCCCCTGAAGATTATCACTGGGGATCCCAAGTTCAACCACTTGTCTTTCCTTGACTTCTCTGCTTCTCACATTGGCCAATATTTTCAGAGCTGTTCTACACCTTCTTCACTAACTTTAATTTCCTAGTGACTACAATTAACATTTTTGCATGAGGGCATGCTTTGAATGATGATTTGCATTTACTTCTTGGAGATTACTTTAGTCTGAGGAAGATGAATAACAAAAATTCAAACTACTCTCTCAGCTAAGATTATTATGCTCCACTGCTCCAGACAGAGGCAGTGTAATTCATACCAGCTCAGGATTTTGGCTCTGTTGCCCTAAAGTTGTTAGGAAACTGGAATGTAGAGTGTGAAAGGGTTTGCTGAGAAGGGGATTCTTCTGGTGGACTAGAAGGCAGAGATGGCTCAAGGCTGGATGCCTCCCTAAACAACCGAGAACTGCCTTGTTTCGCTTAAATGGAAATCACAGAGAAACTATTTGAGAAATGTAATACTTTTATCATCACAGACGTGGATAAATAGCAGGAACTGGCAGTGCAAGGGAAATGCTGCACTGCACGTGTACAGCACTTGTTTCAAATCAGACTCTATTGAACGTAACTGCTCAGAAAGCTGGAAAGAAAACTGAATAATGGCATTCAAAGACAAAGGCTTTACCATAAGGCAGCATTTGTGATAAGTGCTTTCAAAGTGCTAAACTATCTTTTTGGATGTCATAGGAGAGAGCAGTTGATGAGTTGAAGGTGACAAAGGGTCACTTCTTCAGGGCCAGAAATGACTTCAAAAATACACACTTTTCAGAATCAGCAATCTACCAAAGTTGTAACACAACTGTGTGGTATGTTGAGCAGTCCTGAAAAAAACCAGACCACTGGAATGTTTAATAGCAATGCTAAATTTATAAACTTCCTACAGCCTACTAAAATAACATTTCAGGATCTATTCAGCTTGTGATCTTACCATGCTACTCATGTTAGAGATAAAAGAAAATTAAATTCCATGTTTTGGAGGAATATGAACAGAATGACTGAATGATATTAAGCAGGACCTGCAGTGAGATCCTTTGTTGAACACAGTTTTAAAATGAAGGTAAAGAGATGGTTTCAAATAATGTTATTATAGTCTATATTAGTTTCTGAAAATAAACTATGTTGTGTATAACTTTCATTACTCCTTCTTCCAGATATGGAATATTTGTTTGCCTTTCTAATAATTCAAGAATTTATATTTTAGTTTTCTTCTCTTTTGCTAAGTGTGAAATAAAAAGTATGGCAAGACACCATCAGATAGTAAAGGTTCCCGTTTATTTGAAGTTAGCTTGTTTTTAGAAAAACACATGGATTGTCTAATTGTCATCATTTGACTTTAATTTGTAAGTTTTTTAGTAAAAGAGTCACCAACTTGATATACTAGTATAATAGCTTTCTCTGGGGGTTAAGTGTCTTTTATTTCCAAGCCCTTTTTTGGTTTTATGTGTGTATTTATAGTAAAATATTGAAGAGTAGTATATTCTCCATGATTAACAGGCTGGCAGTGCATATAAACTTGTGATATAGAAACAAATTGCTTTAGGCCAAAGTAGTTAACCTACAAATAAAATGTTGTTTCAAATACCTTTTACCTGCTGTCAGAACACATTCTACATCTGGGATGATAGAAGGAAATCAATGGTATTTGTGTCCTTATGACAACTCTTCCTGGTGGACTATATGCACTTACACAGCCACTAAAGATTTTACTGCTTTCTAAAACATAGACCAAATTCTTAGTCTTTTTCCTCTGAGTTGTTTTGGGTTCAGGATTTAGGAACATCCTTCATCTTTAGTCTTTTTTTCTCATTAATGTTCTGATGTTACATTGTTCTGAATTGTAAGCAAAAGTCACAGAATCTAGAGTCAAAACCAAGCAATGAAAAAAATATTACCAAAGGCTTAAGCTTGAAGTGTAGCAAGGAGAAGTTTGCTGATTAACAGATTTTAATTTTCTATCCATTTTTGACCAAAGTGTAGGCAGAAGTCAAATGTTCTGTAGAAGGCATAGGAATGAGGGTAATGCAGCAGCTATGCCCACTGCCAGAATTTCCTCATGGGTAGTATTTATTTAAACAGATAAATAAATAATGCCTTTAAATCACCATTCTCACTGGGGAAAACAGGGAGGAGACTCTGGGCTCTGTTTAGGTTCATGTCTACAAACAGCTAAAGACAACAGCAGGCTAAACGTCTTGCCTCAGGTCAGATGTAGTTTATTAATGCAATCTGAGTGGAACCCCAGTACTTGACTTGCAGTACCTTTTCTGAACACACTGCTTTGTTTTTAACAATGAATAATATAATCTGTTAAAAACCAGCAAACCCCCCTCATAGAATATTTAGCATGAACCAGCTTCAGATATGATGCTTCAGATAAAGCAGAGGCTAATTTTGCTATAGTATTTGCTGAAAGCACTTCTGATAGGACAGCTATCGTCTGTCAAAGGGAAATGGGATCTCATCAGAGCTGTGTACAAAGGGTTGGCTTCCTCTTAAAGATTCTGCATTTGCCCTTTGTTATCCACTGTGCTGAAAATGAGGTTCCTGGCACTTCCCATTTTTAGGATATCTGGAGAAATCACATTTGTAATTTATTGATTAGTCAAGAGATAAACTCATATCCAAGATGATGTAATAGGTAATAAATTTTTATTTAAAAAGCTGGTAAAAAAATTCAAAGAGGAAGAGAATTTTCTGCATTGTTGTCACCTACCCACTCTACCCTAAAAGAATATGGAGGAGAATTCTTTATTCTATATAAAATGTCTGTGTTGCTGTGAAATGCCAGGCTCTGTTGATTACAGTAATAATAGAAAATGAAACTTCCAAGTAAAAAAGACCGGGCAATTCTTAGGACACCAAACTATAATACTTTGAAGTAAAATGGAGTAGAGTGAAACCCCAAGATAAAACCATTGTATATGAATCTCTTCTTTTTCAGTGATTAAATTCTATCCAATGCAGCAAAATTCTCAAAAATGAGAGAGTTATCGAGGAGTCTCAGCCATTTCCACATTCATGGATTGCATGAAAATAGGTAAGTAGTCTAACTTCCTTTTAAAATGTTTGCCAGTCCACTGAATTTGACATTTGAATCATGTTCATGTTCTATATTTATGCAATTCATTGTTATAGCAATTATCTGAACACTTCCCAAGAGTTTTGTGGATAAGTGAAAGTGTTGTGAACTTTAATTTTTTTGAAATGCATGTGTCTTAAGAGGATTGGTGAAGATTATAAAATATTAAACATGAAATAAAATATCACTTTGGTAATTAATTGACTAATAGTACACAACATTATTTTAGCAGAAAGTTATCTAAAAAAATTAATTTTTTTAAGTAATGTTCCACCTTACCAACAATTCTGCAAAGTGCTGGCCATATTATCTCGTTCTGAGATGGAATGTAGTCACTGTTTTGAATCACCATGAAGTCCTTCCCAAGAGGCTGTAGAGTCACTGAACTGTTCCTATGCCTTTGATCTTGAAAATTTAAAATAGAACTAAAATATGAAACAGTTGCATAATCTTGCCAGCTGTAACAAACCCGGAAAAACCAAAAACAATACAAGCAAACTTGCTTGGAATATTGTTCAATGAACCAAGTGGGTACTGGCATGCTTAAGTGGGTGAAGGGACTGTAGAGTTACATACCTGTCGTAGGATATTTTGTGATACTGCTTGTAAAATGCCATTAGGTACCATCTTCATTCTGAACTTCCATGTGAGGAGGCAAAGAAATGTTAAAACCATGCAGTTAATGAGGCATCCAAGCTTTTTGTTCATTTATCAGAATTATGTATTGGGGCAAAAGATTTTGCCCCTAAGGTGAAAATTATATGTGTAGCCAGTGAGCCAGGAGTCAGATTTTAATAAAGGCCAAATAAAGTTCACAGTATAACTGTTGCAGTTTATCATGCTTGGGCTTGATAAAGAGAAAATACAAATGATGAAGTGGATGCCAGATCTTCAGACCTGACAAAACATTAGACATTTATTTGGAATAGAATGGTCTTGTTACAGTAAGTACAGTAAACTAACGTGTTCAGCTTCACAGAGGCCATTGTTGCAGAGAGGAATTCATTGAGAAGTGCTGGTCAAGTTACAAATGTACACTGAAATGCAAACTAAATATTTACATCCCTTATGAGAAATGTTTTTTGGTTTTGTTTTTTTTTTTAATGTCTATCCTTTAGGTAGCCTTATGTAATTAGAAAATAATTATCTGATAACTATATTTTCTGCTGAAGCTTGTATTAGGATATAAAACTTCAAGAGAGGGAATGAAAACTTGGAGGAGGCATCTTGCAAAAATTGCATCTTGCTGGAGTTGGAAAGCTGTTAAGCTCATACTCACTTTTAGGCTGGAGCAACTTTAGCCTTAGAAAGGTAAATCCATTTTTAAATTGCATAACTTGTTGGTACACTAAACCAATTCACACTTTTGGGGATTGCATAATTACAACTTGTTGTATATGACACACTGCACTGGAATCATTTTAACAAAAGGTCAAAGCCAGTTAAAAACAAATTCCAACTCATGTTTTGCGCTAGACTGGTTACTTAGAATTTAATGAAATACACAACCCTGAAATAAAGAAAGAAGATGAAATATTGTAAAACTCTACCCAGTAATAGATTGTGACACATGGAATTTATGAATCTCATGACTTGTTCTTTATTGATCAGAAGCTAATCATAGCGTTTGAATTAATAAAACTACAGTTAAAGCCATTCTCAAATGATGCTTCGACATAAGTGCAAGTAGGCTTTATTGATTTCTAGTGTCAGCTGGGCTTCAGAGAGATATACCATATGTTGAACATATGAAAATAGCAGGATCAAAACTAAAAAAAAAATCTCTCCTACTCAATCAGCTAATAAAGTTTTAGATGTTTGTAAAGAATTGAACAAGCTCAGTGCAACACATTCATGTGTATCTCATAATATCCCATCAGTTAAATGAACTGCAAAAATAATCAGTTAAAATCTATTAATTACATTTTTGCCCCAGAATTTATTTAAAACAAACTTTTACTATTTTATCCGTATTTTTCTGGGTACTGAGTTAAGTATGTTTTCCATAGAAAAAGCAATGAAAATTAATTTTCTATCTTTGCCTCCTCTATGTAACATACCTGCCATGGACACATAACATTACAGTGGGAAAATAATCATAACCAGATTTGGTATGCCTTCATCTTCCAAAATTATTTTCAAAGCATTTGATGTGGCTCTTAAAAGTCTTCTGAATCGTATCATGCCAGTCAGTTTCTGGTCATAGGCCAAGGAACCTTTGGTTTCTTACACTACAAGGTAGTATGGCAAAAATGTATCTCTGAGAGGCCAAAGCAATAATACAGTGTAGATATACAGTGTGGAAAGTAAGACTTGATGTTGTTACAGGGACCTTGAGTCATCAGGAGAGTGTTATAGGATTTTATTTTTTTTTTAACGTTTATTTAAGACCTAATTCTTTGAAACTGGATGAATATGGACCTTGTTTCATTTTTTACAACTTTAGGGGTAGTTGTCTCCTACACATTCATGTTAACTCATATCCCACTGCCAGTAGGTGAAATGGCTTTTACCCTTTGGCTTTTGCTCAGATGTGGAAGCTCTCAGTATTCAGACATTTTGCCTACTATATTTGTATGCACATTTATCAGAATTACTCCACTGGTCAATTCAGTATAAGCTTTGAGAACTTGTAAATAGTTTTTTTTAATGATTGAGAATTTTCTGAATCACAAAGCTGTTTAATCTTAATAGAAGTGATGCAACCTAATATAAGGAAGAAGGTAACCTATAAAATGCACTTCCTAAAACTTAACACTTCCTTCCTAGCTGTTTCTTTAAAAATTCTTACACTGGAACTAATCCTTGTGCAAGCCTATGGACATTCAGACTGTTACTTCTTTTTTAGGCAATGACTTTTGAATATTTGAGATGATCTGTCTTTGTTTGTTCCTAGTAAGTTATATCACTTTGTAGAGAAGCAAGGTAACTGGACTTCTCAGCATGGAGATTGTTTATTCATCTCTTACCTCCTCAGCCAAAATTTGTTTTGTATTAAGCCTTTTTTTTTTTTTCCCTATGAAGAGTCTGCAATTAATCTAGAAAGTTATTTGGTAACTGCCTTGTATCATTTGACCAGTGACATATATTAATATAGATCAGCATTCCTGATTTTCTAACTGTTGTGGGTTAGCCTTGGCTAGAAGCCGAATGCCCACTGTTACTCCCTCACTCCCTTCTCCCATGAAAGTGGGACAAAATAGAAGGAAGGTGCAAAGACTTGTGGATCAGGACAATGACAGGTTAATAAAAAAACTGCATACAAGCAAAGGCAGAAGAAGTAATAGAATGGCAGACATTTAGCCATTTTCTGGAAAGCAGGGCCTAAACATATGTAATGGTTGCTTGGGAAGACAAATGCTGCAACCACAAACATTCCTCCTTTCCCCTCCTTTCCGTGAGCTTTTATTGCTGACTACAATGTCAGATGGTTTAGGATATCCCTTTGGTCAGTTTGGGTCAGCTATCCCAGCTACTTCCCCTCCAATCCCTTGCCTGCCCGCAGCCTACTCGCTGGGGAAGGGGGAGGAAAAGAGACAGCGCTGAAATGGCTTTACATCGGAGCATTGTCAGCACTTTTGTAGCCACAAATCCAAAGCACAGCACCACAGCACTGCTGTGAATCCCAGCTCCCTCCCAGACAGAGCCAGTGCACTGATGCTGACCAGTATTATTTGCAAAGATGAAGGCAGTTGTGCATTGTAAAGTACTTCTAATGATGAACCCTTTTATGGCAGCTGCTGCCAGATCAGGCTGTGATACGAAAGAAGGCCTGGCTTGCCAGAGTAAGAGGGAAATAAGCCTTGTCCTTATCAACAGACCTTGCACACTTTCTGTTCCCTCCTTGTTAATAATATTAATGTGTCATGTGGACAATTAAAAAGGATTCATTCGAGAATATAACTTTTTT
>VZTX01031460.1:144337-185259 GCA_013400915.1 Pardalotus punctatus | reverse complement strand
GAATTTTCTGAATCACAAAGCTGTTTAATCTTAATAGAAGTGATGCAACCTAATATAAGGAAGAAGGTAACCTATAAAATGCACTTCCTAAAACTTAACACTTCCTTCCTAGCTGTTTCTTTAAAAATTCTTACACTGGAACTAATCCTTGTGCAAGCCTATGGACATTCAGACTGTTACTTCTTTTTTAGGCAATGACTTTTGAATATTTGAGATGATCTGTCTTTGTTTGTTCCTAGTAAGTTATATCACTTTGTAGAGAAGCAAGGTAACTGGACTTCTCAGCATGGAGATTGTTTATTCATCTCTTACCTCCTCAGCCAAAATTTGTTTTGTATTAAGCCTTTTTTTTTTTTTCCCTTTGAAGAGTCTGCAATTAATCTAGAAAGTTATTTGGGAACTGCCTTGTATCATTTGCCCAGTGGCATATATTAATATAAATCAGCATTCCTGATTTTCTAACTGTTGTGGGTTAGCCTTGGCTAGAAGCCGAATGCCCACTGTTACTCCCTCACTCCCTTCTCCCATGAAAGTGGGACAAAATAGAAGGAAGGTGCAAAGACTTGTGGATCAGGACAATGACAGGTTAATAAAAAAACTGCATACAAGCAAAGGCAGAAGAAGTAATAGAATGGCAGACATTTAGCCATTTTCTGGAAAGCAGGGCCTAAACATATGTAATGGTTGCTTGGGAAGACAAATGCTGCAACCACAAACATTCCTCCTTTCCCCTCCTTTCCGTGAGCTTTTATTGCTGACTACAATGTCAGATGGTTTAGGATATCCCTTTGGTCAGTTTGGGTCAGCTATCCCAGCTACTTCCCCTCCAATCCCTTGCCTGCCCGCAGCCTACTCGCTGGGGAAGGGGGTGAAAAAGAGACAGCGCTGAAATGGCTTTACATCGGAGCATTGTCAGCACTTTTGTAGCCACAAATCCAAAGCACAGCACCACAGCACTGCTGTGAATCCCAGCTCCCTCCCAGACAGAGCCAGTGCACTGATGCTGACCAGTATTATTTGCAAAGATGAAGGCAGTTGTGCATTGTAAAGTACTTCTAATGATGAACCCTTTTATGGCAGCTGCTGCCAGATCAGGCTGTGATACGAAAGAAGGCCTGGCTTGCCAGAGTAAGAGGGAAATAAGCCTTGTCCTTATCAACAGACCTTGCACACTTTCTGTTCCCTCCTTGTTAATAATATTAATGTGTCATGTGGACAATTAAAAAGGATTCATTCGAGAATATAACTTTTTTGCTAAATACTATATTTAGTTACTAACAAACATGATGGTCTTGAAAGCAAAAAGAAATGAGAGAGACTAGGCTTTATACACTGGCTTTTCTCATTCATTCTGCAAGTGCTAAAGGAATTTGTGCTATGAAATGTGCATTCATTGTGCTATTGTTATTTTAGTTGAAATATATAGTGTTTGAAGCATATTTAATAATTTTTATTTTTTATAACGCAATTCTTATGTAATATTTATGGTTTAGAAAGAAATTATGCCAGTGCACAATATAGGGTTCATGAAATGAGGGGAGCGATGAAGAACCTCTCAAAAGGTACATCATCAGATTACTCCACACTTTAAAACAGAGTCTATATTATCCATATATATGCTCTAGTCACGGCTGGATTCCTCTTATGGTGAGGTAGTGGTTCAAACAACTCATCCAAGGACTTCAGCAAATGTTCCTTTTAGTGAATGAGAAGCCAGTCTGCTCTACCCATCAAGATGGTCTTTCTTGTTCTGCCATTGTATGAGCATCCCCTACGTTTCAGGAACTACTGTGCTGGTCTTGTTAGGCTGATATTTTTCAGAAATAGTAATGTGACGTTTCCAATTTTAGACTATTCAGGCAAGTAATGGGTGCATGGTAAGTGTTTCTAAATTGGCTGAGTGTATTTCTGCTATTTCTATTAATGGAATGGATGCTTACAAATATAGAGCTCTTGATTTCTCTATCCTACACAAACTAATGAATTTGCCACAAAAGGCAGTAATAAGACCTTTCAAAGAATTTTATCAATTTATAGAGAAAAATAAAATAATAAAAAACCCAACATAAACAAACAGACAGAAAACCCAACAAAGCAATAAAAAAATCCCCAAACTAATCCTTGCAACAGAACTCTATCACCAAAGCTGAAAAATGTAATTCCCTGAAAATTTCAAAATTTCGTTTCATTAGAGGCTACAATTTTCAGTGTAAATCAGCTAACTTGAAACATACTGTAGTTGTCAACTTAAACCAAAAAAACTCATCATAAATTCCAGGCAGGCTGTAGAAAAGCATATGGTTTAGTAAATACAATAAACCTTCATTGCTGAAATAGTACACATAAACCAGATCTCCATCTGAACTAGTAACACAAATTATAAAGGCAGCCCTTCAATAGGCATCCCCCATGAACTTTAATGAAACAAGTTTCAGTTGAAAACTAAAAGATTAAAGAACCACAACAAAAGTTTCCCAAAGTCATATCATTTATAACTACAACCAGTTTCCAGCTGCAAAAATGTTCAGCTGTTTCTACTATGAGGTCACAATTCAAACCATGTCTTTCCCTGATCTACAGAGCTCCTTCAGTCTGACTTTTGTGTGTAGAACTGCCTAAGTATTACAAGTCCAGTAATCTTTGTTGGGACTGGTCATGTGTAGAGGAAGTTAATACATAAAAACTTACAGCATCAAACCAGTATCTTTCTTCTTGAATTTATGTCTTTCAAATCTGTTATAATATTTTATATTTGATATGCATGATATTTAACAAAATATGGTAAATAATAGTATTATAAACCTCATGGTTTTATGATATAAAATAAAACATTTAACATGCATTTCAAATTCTACTAGGAAAAGCAAGCAAACAAAAGAAACAAACAAAAACCCCTACCTGAAGAGAGACTTTCTTCTTTTCTTGAAGCAAAGGGACCTTAAGTCTGAGTGTAACAACAGTGTCATAGTTATCTTAATATTCAGAAACAAGAAATAAAGAACATATGACTGGTTGGGTTAGAGTAAATTAGCTCGTCTTTTCCGGACACACAGAAGTTCCCAAGGTGAGGAATAGCCCTGCCGAACACTCTATTCTCTCACGGTTTGAACTTTGGAATATTTGATCACCCAGTACCCTTAAATTAACCTAAAAACAACAGATGTGATTGTATAGGTTAGTAAGACCTTGTGCTCCTTGAATTAGGAAATGCAAAGGAAAGGTGTATGGGAGTAGGGAATGAAAGGAAACAAGGAAAAGGAAAGAAAGCTCTAAGTAGCAGTTACAGCACACTAAAAGTGTGGCAAGGCATGGCCAAGATGTGGTCAGCCTTCTAAGAGTACAGACATCCAAAATATTCAGAACGATTATATGATACATCAGCTTCAGTGATTGGGCACTGGACTCATGGATGCAAAGCCTGTTAAATCTTCTGTTCTTCAGTCATGATATGTCACAGAAAGAATGCCATTCTTAAAGATCAGGCAGGATTGAGGGAATATGAAGTTTGTTACGGTATGTTGCTTCATATTACTGAAGTTATAAGGTACAGCATACCAAAACAGGATCTGATAAAGGCTGAAGAATGAGTATTTATTAGTCTTTGCCACTTAATGTCAGAGAAGGCTGCTTAGAATGTGTATGTGCAAGTATGTGAAGGAATATCTATACTTGCTTCAGTATTTCACTGTTGCTTGTGTTTGCCCTGGTAAAGACGGCTGACAACATAGTATTTGGTTTCCATCTACTTAATTTCCACAAAGCATTATGCAATAACTTACTGCTAGTCTCCAAAATGTTACCACCTCTACTGGGAATTTTGCTTTCTCCTCGCCAACCTCCCAAAATAAAGAATAGAATTCATATAGTAATGTCAACCCAGTTTGACAAATCTTCATGTCAGCCTCAACTGTGATTGGCCAAAGGCCAAGCATTTGTCAGATGGATTTTGGCAGTGGTTTAAAAATGAAATCTATTTCTTCTACTTCTTTTCTCTTTTAATATCAAGCATATATTTTTCTCTATTTGGTGACACAGATTTAAACTACTAAGTGACATTTTGTAGGACTGCAGAATTCCATGAAAGATATCTTCTTAAAAACATTTTGGCAACCATAGAGAAAAGTAAAAATCAGGCTGAATTGAAAATATCAAGTTGAGTTTAATTCTTAGTGTCTATTTCTTACTTAGTTGTCATTTTGGCAAGCAGTCCTTTTGTACTTGGATTTTAGGCACTCCCAAATGATGCTGCAGATTTGTAAAAGATGCCTGGGGTTTTATTTAATTTTGTTATTTAATTTTGTTATTTTATTATTTAATTTTTAAATTTTATTATCTTTATTTATTTTAGATAATGTAATAATGAAAAGCACTTGCTTACTTTTCAGGATAGCCATTCTTAATTTGCTGTAAACTTCTTGATGATTCAAAGAGGAAATAAGCTGCCCAGTCACAGGGTATTGTTCTTTCCTTTCATCAGTTCCATGTCTCAGGTGATGGAGGAAATGTTTTATAAAGTTTCACAAATACATAATTTTATCCTTGATAACAGGGAAGGAAAAGGAGTTTGACTGTCAGGAATGTTATCTGCTCTAAAGAAAATAGCCAACTTATAACTGCCTAAAAATTGGTCAATTAAAGTTGAATGGCCAATAAACAGTTACGGTGGAATATGTTTCATTTTAGGACAATATGGAAGCACACAGGAACACTGTCAGTTGAGAGATTTATTTACTATTGTAGCAGAGATAACTGGAAATTAAATCTGTCACTGAAGTTGCTAAGCTATACAGTACAAAAGCTGTTCTCACCTAATAAATTGTACAAAATAGAGCTGGAATGAAGTTTGAATCTCCAAAGGGTCATTTCCTCTAGCAAAATGGTATGATACTTGTTTTATAGCTAGTTGGCCCATATTCACTCAAAGTGTGAAGTCCAAGAGCTACCAGTAAGTATTAAAAGCCATCATTACTTCCCGTATGGTCTATTCAAGTCCCTCCTGCCAGCAATGAAGCAAAGAATACAATTTAGGCTGGACACTCTGAGCTCTCAGCCATTCAAGTATGATCAAAACAACTGGACATACTGATTTATTTTTTTGGTAAAATTTGGGACATTACAAATGAAGACACAACAGTAATATGATTTATTTTAACAGCATTTTTACAATTACTTTCCTAAGATTGCAGAATTTCAACTTCTTTATGCAATTAGTGTTAATGGCAATGGAGAATTGCTTTTGCATGTTAAGAATTGTGAAAGGCTGTTCATCTTGGAGCTTTTCTAGTTTCTTCTGAAAGTTTTGTCAGGTCAGTTCTATTCCCCCAAAGTGTTTCAGCTGTAATGGACATTTTCTGAGGGAGATATATTTATTTATATATAACTTTTCCATGTTCACATTTTATTTCATGCACAAGGATTGATTCAGCAGCAGGGGACAGAAGAATCACATTAAATTTTCAAACTCTTTTTTCTTTTCCTTGCTTTGTTCAAAATTCTCTTAAAGTCAGTTGGGAAACCTTTCAATGTAATTTTGGATCATGTTCTTAATATTTCCTCATCACCTTTAAAAAAGGTGATTTAGGCTGATGAAAATGTACCAGAAAATTCATGAGACAATTCTTTACCATATAATTTCTAGATTTTCTTTTTTTTTTTTTTTAGACACTTAGGATTTAGACATTGATGTGAGTTGCCAGATTGGGTAACTGGATACCACTTTGGATATAACGGTATGTCTGGCGTGCTTGAAGTCTGTAGGGAAGAAAACTGAGATTCTGTTACTTAAGATATGTGAAATAAGTGGTACTTCAAAATTTTGCTTGAGCTTGAAGTAATAAAACAACGACTCGAATCTGAGTTTCCCTTCTTCATATTAATGCTGCCTGAAGCGGTTTGCATGTTCTTGGCCTAGACTTTTGAAGTGGAGGGAGTTCAGTGGAAGGAAACTAGATGAGCAAGGCCTTGCTTCTAAATTCATTCTTAAAAATATAAACATTTAATACAGAGAACCGTGGTTCCTTAGACCTGTCATTTTAAAAATGCTCTTATTTCTGCATTGCTTCTAGGTGGCTCTGGAGAGGGAGCCTCTTAGAGAACCACCAAAAAAGAAACAGCCAAGCAAACTAGTTTTGAAATGACAGGTCTGTCCGGAATGTCTGTGGTCTAATGAAATCTGTATGTTGAGATACTTTGCTTCATACAGTCTCCTCCAATAATATCAGCTTTCAGTTAATGTACGTGCCTCTCAGGGGAGGTCATAATGGGAACACCAGCTGGATTTGGCAGTAGAGTACAAATAAGCATTTCCAAAGTGTAGTATTAAATAGTACCTTTACCTTACTCCCTTTTAGTTGGAAATTTCCAGTGAATTAAAAAAATAAAAATAAAAAACTTAAGAAGACAGTGATAGAGCTGGCTTGTAAATGCGGATTTTACTGACTTCCATAGCTCTAAGCATTACGATACCCAAATAATATTTAACATGCTGAAAGTACATCCCTGTGCCCAGTGGATTTTTATTCAACTCACAGAGTTTGGCTCAGATCACCACACTTGGCAGGCTTTAGTCAAGAAAGGCCAAGAACTGGAATAGCAGAGGGGTTACAGGTCAAGACTTGTTCACTGGCAGAGTTTAGTGGGGAAGTCTGTGCAGTGCCTGTCTATGTTATACTATGGTCTCGTGTTGTCAGTCCTTTATTTTCATGAATACAAAAATCATCCCAAATGTAAAATATATATTATGTGTGAATGTCGGTATTATATTTGATGGACATTTTCTTGTACAATGCCATAGACTGAAACTCTTATATAGTCCCCGTGAGTGGATCATTTACAAAGCAAGGTGCCAGTTATTACAGCTGCTTTTCATGGTGTTTCATGGCGGTTTCTGTTGTTGATGTAGCTTAAATAGCACATGTATCTTTTACATGTCTAGCTGGACCTATGGAAATTTATATTAGAATTAGCTACAATTCAGTACATAAGCAGAATGTCGATTTCTACTTTATAGATATGTGATGTACCTGAAAGAAATAGTTTTCTCTTACTGCTTAAAAAAGAATGCTTTAAAAAGAGCTTTGCTAAATGGAAAGACCTAAAATTACCTCATTTGTAAAGGTATGGGGGAGATTTTCTGTAAAATGAATAACTTTCCAAGGTAAATACTAGACTCTTAAGGGATGAATGAGCAGATACCTGTGCCATCAGCTGTAATGATATCTACAGCCTGATGCTATAATTACTGTAGCTTGAAGAAATAACTCTTTTTACCAAATCTACAAACATTTGTAGGTAATGCAACACAAGAAACTGATTGGTCCTTTCTGCTATTATTAAAATTATCCCATGCCTTTTTGAAGAAAGGATTGGAGGGTTTGTGTGTTTATCAGTAAGAGACATTTACATTGGCACTGACTGACAACGTCCTATTGAGCTTCCCTGAAAAGTTCATTGTGACATTTATTCACACCTAATTAGCACCTCTTGGGATTAATGTATCATTTTATCAAACTAATGCAACCTTAGTATAAAAAGATGTAAATTCAATATGATAGCAACACGTACCTGGATATTTTAATTAATCTGCCTAAACTGAACATGCCATTCCAAATTTATAATGATCAAGCTTTAAACTCCCTCTGGAATTCTCAGAATATTAATTGGCTATTTTACTAGTGAATGCTCTCCTTGTTGTTCAAGTAGTTTTTAGAAGCCTTGTTGACCCTGATGGCAGGTAATATAAGAGGAAAATCTGTATTTTAATACACTTATGGAGTAAATAATACACCAGATTTAAGTATAAATAATATACTAAGTATAATATTTAACAAAGCTTGGGTATATTGAAGCAAGAGCTTGTGATATATTTCATCAATTGCTTCTTTATTTAAGGTTCTTTTCCTTACTCTGGAACTTTTTACATAGGTGAGAAAGCTACAAAGAACATTGATGACAGTTGTATTACAGAAATACAGCATTTTCAGGACTATTGAAGGCATACTTCAAGTGAAGCTTCCAAGAGTTTTTCGGACTTAGCCTATTGTACCTTTACATTTTATACAAAGTACTCTTTGTATAAGAGATTCTTCTCACTATCCAGTCCATTATTGCCCAGTTCTTTTCACTTCTGTCCCATGCTATTTATCCAGATTATATTAATAGATTAAAAAACTATGTAGATACTACTGTTTCTGCTTCACAAATATGTTATTTTTATGCAAGTTTTCTCTATTTTTTATCTATTTTCAAATAACTAAAATCCTTGAGTGCCACAAGTAAGCTTAAATATTCCTCTTATAAATCTTGTATATTTTTGTATGATTTTTGCCACTAATATGATTTACATAGAGAGTAATTCACAACCTGTTAGTATTCCATGATCTTTATAAAACATAGATTTTACAGGTAAAAAAAGTTTATCAGCAAAATGATGTCTGAGTTCTACTATGGATAACAGCTCTCGGGTCAACTGGTACTATGTTCCCTTTCATCACAGTCTGTGTCTACCCTGAGAGTTAGTGCAACACCGTAGCTGCAGATCCTGCATCTTTAGAGGGGTAAGATGATTCTTTTGATTCAAGCCTGCTTTGCTGAATGTCCATTGTCTATGGACTTGTGCTTTAACAAACTGTTGATTATTGTGGTTTCCTTCAGTTTTGTAATTAGCTAACTAAAAAATTGAATTTTCAATATTTAAATCAAGTATCTCAAAAATATGATTAAGAGTGACTGAAACAGAAAAGATGCTTATTTCAGAGGTACTTCTGCAGTGCAGTGGAGGAAGGAGAAGACACATTTAAAGAAAGCAGGCTTTTTCATATAAAACAATTAAATGCCTTTTTTGGGGGGGGAGGTTTCTTGCATCTCTAGTTTCTGTAAGGAAAGGCATTATCATTTGTGAGAGATAGTTTCTTGGAGGATGAGACATCCAGAGTTTAGCCATGTTTAGGAGGATGGTGACATGTCACATAAGATTTTGTGGGCAGCATTCCTTTGAGCTCCTGTTCTTGATAAGGTAGAGCTGAAAATTCTGTGGTGTTTCAGAGGCATCAGGCTGCACAAGGGGTTTATGGCAATGTACATTGAAAAGCAAACGTGTCCCTTCAGTGGTATTTCAGTGCGTGACCGCTGTGGTAATTTAATTTTCCTACGCACTGTTTCAGATGAGAGCGATAGCTTTTTTAGTATATTTTTGCGTCCTGATTATAATATCTTACCAATATGGCCTGAATGCCACCTCCAATATACCAGATTGTCAACATATGAGAGCAACAAAAATACACACATTTTACTTTGTTTGCTAGACAGCTGTTTGTTGGCGGAAATAGTTGTTCCATTAGGAAAGGATGTCTCTTTTATTCCAGTGTGAAAGTTTGACTCCTACTCTTTCTTTGGTCATAATAAGAGAAAACACTTTGTTCCTTATTCATACTCTGAAATTTGGTGTTAATATATGAGGTTTGAGTGCTGTGATGTGTAATTTTTCTAATTGTTCATGCTGTGAAAAAACATCTTTAACACTCTTCAGCTATACATTTAGGCAGCTTTTTTTCTATGATTTAAACAGATTTTATTTCATTTCTGTTTTCTGGAATGCATATAAAACAGAGCAGAGCTGGTAGGAAGAGCATGTCATGAAGCCCATTTCAGAGCCTATGTATTTTTCAACATCAGATAATACTGAAAGAGCGATGGCAAAAAAAACACCTCAATACTTCTGGACACGATTTTAATTTTGTTTCATGGAAAGCAGTAAGCAGTAGTTAACATGGAACAAATGTTGATAGAAATGAGCAGGAAGGGGCCAAATTTTGGGTTTGTTGTTCTTGTAACTTTTGTAAACCTTGTAAATCTTTTCTAAAGCTTTTCAGTTCAATAGACTTTAAATTTGCAATGCTGTACCTGAAAACTGAATTAATCCCTGGAAATCTGTCTATTCTCTGATGCTTTAAGTTGTGGTCTAGAGGTGCTCGTTCTTTTTACAATTGAAACACAAGAAGCACAATTTAATTGCAATTTTTTGCACAAAGAGCAATAATTTTCTTCCTGACTGACAGGTTCTAAATGGTTGTCACTTGTAAAGTACATAACTATCACTTTCAGGTAGTTTTGTTTGAGTTATGTGAGCATTGCAGTTTCTTGTGAAAGTTACAGAAAAAATTATATTTGCCTTAAAAAAGAAACAATATGCATTTCTATCATGGTGAGGGAAGGGACATAAAACAAGGTCACACTGCTAAGTTCAATTTATTGAGTGAACCAAGCAAGGGATAGGTGATACCAAAGAAGGCTTTTTACATCACAGACATACATGAAAAAATTTCAAATGAATTCTTTTTACTGCCTTCAAATTGCAACCAAAAATATATTGTACAAGCACATTTTACTGAAGCCTGTATTCCCCAACACCAGTTAGATACCTTGGTTAATAAACCTGTGAATATGCTGTACTTCTGCAAAACTGAAGTATAGCAAAACTTTATTGTGAGCTGGTTTTTTTAAGAAAGAAAGTTCATGTCAATATTATGTGAAGAATTATAATTAAACTCTTCAGCTCCTTTCTTGCATCTCTGGCTGAAAAATAAAAGGGAATGCTGGAAATTTCTTGATGCTTTCCAACTTCAAATTTTAACATGTACAATATTTTTTGCTTCTTTGGAGACTGAAAGAAATGGAAAGAGACTAAGTAATTACTGGGAAGTAATAGAAGATGGCTTGTAAGATTTTTGTCCTATTCTGTGGTTCTTTGCTCAGGTTGTATGAAAATAGTTGGGAAATGACACAGTAAATTAAGGTCCTGGCACAGTGGATTAAAACCTGTGCAAGTAATTCTCCTGATGTGAACAATCACTTTGGCTTCTTCAGTCAAATAATGAGCCTATTTTAAAATTCACTGAAGGAAATCTTAGGCCTTCCAGCATTAGGCTAAAAATAATTGACACTGTGAAAAGTTGATAAAAATTGGTTTTCTGTATTGCAAACCCATGACTTTTTTGGAAGTAAGATTTTGTAGTACAGTTCTCATGCTTCATAATGTGCATTGTTGTGAATGTTTTCGTTTTCTGAGGGAAGATGTCAGCCAGCATGGGACCTTATTTTTATTACTCATTTTATCATGTAGGTAATCTAGAGATAATCCAGAGAGTAGAAGCTCACTTGTAGGTGTTGTGGATGTATTGACACAGCCACAGTTTTGAAAAGGTCAACAGGATAAGACAGACAAAAGAAGGTGTTATCTTCATTTGATGTGTGGAGAACAGGGGAACAGGAAAGGCAAGTTGAAGCCAAAATTTCAACCATGATGCCAAAGTGATATATGTTCTAATTTTCTGGAGTCTTCTGCTGTGGGTAAAAATATTTACAATATTGTGAGTCATTCTCTTAAACCTGTTTTTCATTTGAAATTATGTCTTCTCTCAGGGAACATGCCATTTTCCACAGATAATTTTATAATGTGAATTCAGGAAAGTCTCTTTGAATTATTTGTAAAGCAGAGGTCAGATTCAGCATTTAGATGTACCATCAAAATTCAGGTTATTTTGCATATAGATGCAACACTAATTTTTTAATTGTCATCTGAATCGATCTTAATGACAAAAAATTACAAATTTATTGTATTCTGTGTTTCCAGGGATTAAAATATTTTCCTGAATGCATATTTTTTCAAATTTGCTAATTTGAATGGATCTGTCATTCCCAAGTCCCAAGATTTGGGGGATGTTCAATTTATGTTGAATTTTTAACAGATATTAATATTGTTTCATGACCTGTGAGATGAATAGCTGCACAGCTGGCCTCCATTTTACTTCTACCATTGCTGGTCTAAGTCTCAGAGTTGAAATTTATCTGAATTTCTGAATCTGTAAGGAAAGATATTTCATGTGTCTTCAAAACATTTGGGTTTTAGGAGTGAAGCTCTCTAACTAGTCTATTTTATTCAAAATAATTGGAATAAAACCCTTCCTTTCTTTATGTTAATGAACTGAATTTCCCCAAATTATCTATGTTTCCATAAGCCTAAGAAAAGAAAAGTTTTATGCAACTTGAAATCACTGCTTTTTTTGTATTTTCATCCCAAATTTAGGGGAAAGATAGCATAAATGTGATGGGGGCAAGAAGTTTTTAACTATACCTGATTGCTTTTAGAAGTTGATTATTTTTGGCCTTGTGTCTTTTTAGTAAGTAGGTAATAAAATATATATATGTACATTCATCTTGTAGACCATGAGTTGGTCTTTTGGATGCAATGTGTTTGTTAAACACATAATCTGTGTTTGCTTGAAAAGATGAATGGCCTTGTTCACCAGTTTGACTTAAAATCCTAGAGAATATTTGCTGTGTAACTTTAAGTGTTAAACTTTAAAGTGGTTCATTTGAGCAGTCACTGAAAGAATTCAAAGATCCTAAAACAATCCTTGTCAATGCCCTTGGCTCTCTTTTTATCGGTAGAAGTTCATGCCCTGGAGCCCACTGGCTGTGGATTTGCTCCTGCCTGCTGGTGGTCCGGTGAGGGTTATTATGACATGAGAATTACAATCCCATGGCAAGTCCTGGATGAAAGTATCCCAAAGGACTTTTTGTCTTCTCCTCCTCAAACATGAAGCACTCAAAATTCATGCCACCTCTGTAAGGAAAATGTATTCCTCTTGCCTTTATGATTCTTGCAAAGTTCCTGCCTTTGTGACATCTTGTTTGAGAAGAAGACATCAAAAGAAAAGGAAGAAATTATTACAATACACAACACAACCTGGCATCCAAATCTGTAGATATTAAGTATGTCAGTTGTCTTCTCATGAGAATATAGTGATGCCATTGACATTACAGCTTATGTATAAAAAAACGGGAATATAAAGAAACTTAAATGGTTTCCTTCAAAAATGAATCTGGAACTGTTTCTTCTAAACTGTATCTTCTGCTGAGAAAATGGAGCATCCTTCATATATCAGGCCACTCAACAATATTTTTTCTATTTACAGGAGTTTTAAAAGCCCTGTTTTTTCCTTGGTTGTAAGAAAACTGCTTGTGAGTTGATATACTATATTTTGGTTTTGCATCAAGTAAATGACACATTCGAACTTACATAAGTAAAGTAAACTTGAGTTATCCCTCAGCTTTGAAGGCTTTGAATTAACTGACCAACTTAGATTACAGAAATTCCATCCTCATATTTTTCCCATTCTCAATGGTCTTCTGAAAATGAAAACAAGTAAGTCTTGCAGTGCCACATAGAGTGGAGTAGTATTTCCCCAAAATAAATTTAAATATTTTTCTTGTGACTGTTATTTTCTGGTTTTATAGTCATCAGAATGGCAGCATGATATTTACCTAACAGACACATAAGTCACTATTCTGCAGCAGTGTATTAAGGAAAAGCTTGCAGATGCCAAAGCTATTTTGTACATAAAGTTCTTGCCCTTTTTTAGTGTTTGTTTTGGTTGAGTTCTCTGCTTTCACCCGAGGTTGAGATAAATCTGCTTTTGTTCATTGTGAAAAAGAGATGCTCATATTCATGCAAAACACTATTGATGATTTACGTTTGTGTGATACATAAGCAGGAAGGGGTGAAAAGAGTTTCTCTTCCCCTGTGGTGTTCCAGGAGCATATCAGGTAAAGCAGCAACCTGGATGTAACACATTGACTTAGTAGGATTTAAAGCCTCTGCCCTCCACATTTTTGTCTAGTGCCCCTTTGAACTCAAAACAAGCAAACAACCCCCCTAGACAGTTAGCAGGAATCGCCTCCGAGTCAGTAGGCCTGCTAAGCTTCTACTTCACTGCAGCTTTGAAACAGGAAAAGACCAGAAGGCGCTCCATGAAAGACTGTGTTCTTTCAGCTGCTCTAGTCAGAGAACAAAGGAAACCTCCTTTTTGTCTAATAAAGACTGAAGGGAAGAAAGAGACAATGTCCCTGTTAGAATTCTTTCACTAATTGCCCAGAAAGTAAGAAGAAGCCCCAGACAGTCACAGTTAAGGGGATAAAAAAAAACCTCAGGAAGCTAATGAGGAGATAAAAAATATAAAATGATAATCGTGCTCACTGAAGGAAACTGGCCCTCTGACATCTCCCAGTGTCTCCTGCACTATAAGGGAGAGATAAGGGACACCTTCATAGAAATAAAACTGTTCTGTAATTGCATTTATTGAGAAAGTAAATACATTCCTGCACGGCAGAGGATGTTAGACAGGACAACATTCATCATGCTGTGATACTTTGTCTTTTCTACTGTAATTTTAGTTCCCTCCTTATATTTGAAGGGGAAAATTCCACCAATATTACAATATATTACAACTTCCAGCATTCTTGCAATGGCACCTACCGAATGCTCTGGAAGATACTTTCTGAATAAATGAGAACTCTTAAATGAGTTATATCAACGTTTTGCTTTGGGGAAATGAATGTAATAAGAGCAATAAAATAACCTCAGATACACTTTGGGAGGCTTATATCAGCAATATTCAGTTTTCATGCAACAGTGAAAAACAATCTGCTTTCCAACAAGTTCCCCTATTATCAGTCTGCGGCAATGGCAGTTGCAGCCAGCTGAAATCTTTCCTTCTTAGTGTCCTGATCCAGCTGTAGTTCCACTCCAGTCAGTTTATGTAGGCTTCTGGATTTGTGTAAAGAAAACTAGGAGAGAAAAACAGAAAATAATTTCATCAATCTCAGTCCCAAGATTCCATTTGAAGGTAATGGAGGTCACACAGGATATCAGGCAAGGGCTGGAAGGGACAGGTTTTACAAAGCAAGGATGAGCAAAGAGCTCTCTAGGCTTTGTATCATGAAGAACCATATAATTGACTAATCAAGGAGTCAATATGTGTTTATTTAAAATATCAAACACTTCTAAGGTTTGATCAAAATTCTTGCTTATGTTACATCCCTTTGATCTCCTCCTCTAGGGAAATACTGTCTTCCATATTCAACATTTTAACTAAGTGCACGTAGTCTTTTTACTTTAACACCAGGAAACATCTTCAAAACTGCAGACTGATTTCTCAGCAGTTGCATAACGAATTGCCGCACTAATGCAGAGGAAACTTTGTTATGTAAGTGTTTATAAAAATCTACAATTTAGCCCATTAACTTCCAGCAGTACTTTGTGACATCCCTAAAAATGGTCCGTACAAAGATGGGAAAAACAGTGGAAAATGGATCAGTAGGCCAGAAAAGATTTTTTGTGTTTTCTCTCCTGTCTTAAATTACAGCATAGTATAAATGGGTGAATCTTATTATAGAATTTCTGCTTTTGCCATAGTGATTATTTAGGTTTACTACCTGAGCCTTACTGCTTGATGAAGCCAAAGTGAATAAATTGTCTACTGTTGCTTATTCGGAATCTTGAAACATTTTAAAAGAATTTTAAATGAGAAACACAAAGCTTGATATGTGCAATTTATAACTGATTTTGGTGATAACAGCATTGGGCCGTAGTGCATATGATCATGGGTGAATTGTGTAACCATGTGATACACAACTTTATTATGCACCTTCGACTTTTCCACCTGCCCTCTGCCTGTGAATCCGTCTCTCCCAGGGCTTCCCCTTCAAAACTCGGAGCAGGTTCACACAGCTGCCATCAAATAAAAAAAATTAAGCTTCTTTTAGAGTCCTCCTTTTCTCGTCCACTGGAGGTGAGATTTCATCTCAAGTTACACCCACCCAGTGTAGGGAAGGGAAGAATCAGTCCAGTGACAGCTTGTTTGGATGTTCAAATATCTGTCATGTCTCTAAATGTGGTTAACACATGAGTCCACAAGGTTACAAACTGAAGTCTCAAACACCAGGAGGGGATGATTACCAGATTCCTAATGTAACCAGGAATATTTTTCTAACAGATGGCACTATTCAGATATATGATTTTTAATCGTAATGTACTTATGGAAAAAGATAAAGATATTTTTTTAAAGGACTAAAAGGACTAAAGGACTAGAATAGTCTGCATTCTACAGACAGGAAAATTCAAACTATAGTGTCACTCAGTATATTTTGAAAATCATTCCAGTTAATATTTTGAAGGTTTTCTGTAACACACCATAATATTGTGTGTTCCATAGCTGTTTTGTGTAAGATTTTGCTGGCCATTAAATGTCATGGATTTTTGGCTAGAGAGAGAGAAAAAAACATTTTAAACAAATTAAAGCAAATGTAAAAGTGTATGTAAAGCATACACTTTACATGGCACTACATGTATTTGTACAGATAAAACTGTATAAAAGCTTTTAGCAATGTACTTGGCACCAACCTAATAAAAAATAATTCTTCCTTACTCTAACCATTATTCTAAAATCAAATTTTGCACTAGGGGATGATAATCTTTCTAGAAAATGTGACTTGTAAGAACAGTAAGTCTTCATACTTTTCATTCTCAGGTCCATGCCTTTATCTGTATTCCCAGAAACAAATGCTGTCTAAATATGGGCCAGTTTAGAAACACAAGTAGATACTTATTTTTTGCTTTGTCTAACATTTTGTGATGTTAATTTCTAAATATTAGTTAATTTTAACGTAATGTTTTGTATGTAGCACATGCACAGAATATACTACAGCAGATGTCTGTAGAGCAAGAGTTACTTCTGACTCTGTCTATAGAAATTCCATATGTTTTTTAAAAAAGAGAATAAAATTTTTGTAGTTTTTATTCCAGTAGCAAGTACTCTTTGTTGTCATTCATGGCCAATCCCACATAAATATGGAAAAAATGGCAATTGCAGCTGGACTGAATGTACAGATGAATAGTGTAGCCAGCTGCAAAGTCATGACCTCATCTGGTTTCCAGGGTCTTGTGTATGACTGATTCTTGTCTGTAGAATGCTTTTTAATCCCTTAAACCATAAAAAATTAAAAAAAACCACCCAAAACACCAGTATATCAGCACTGGATGAATACCTTGTTTGTTACGTAAAATAGTTGCTCTGTAGTATGTCTTAAATGAAAAGTAAATTCCACTTGACATAAATAGAATTCTTGCAGATCTGATGGAAAAGGAATTTGGAGAAATAACAGTATTAAGCATGCCATGTGCAGATAGGATTCCATTGAAAGAATTCTAATGTGTCCTGTAGTTTGTCTGGTAAATAATTAAAAAGGAAAGATACGGTAGCAATAATGTAAAAAATCAGGAAGTTATAATCTCTACTCCATGAACGTGACTGTGCAGTGACCTTCATGATTCTAGCTGAAATCCAAATGGCTTCTTGCTTTTTTTAGCCACACGCAATAGCTTTTGTAGCCATGATGTAGACACATGCGTAGACTTTCTAAATAAAGAGATGTGTGAATAATATAATTACTTGACTTTGCCCAAGAAACTCAGAGTTAGGGCCACCAGTAAATGCTAAAGATGTGATTTTGTTTATTATACTCTCATTTAAATAAGACACAGCGAAAAAAAACACAGGCTGCAGGACAGGACCGATGGTCTAAGCTGAGTGTGTTTTTGAGTCCACCAGTCAGGAAATGATGTAGATTGTAGGAAAACTAGAAGAAGATATCTCAAGATTTAAGGTTTAAAATTCATGCCTTTTGTGCTATTTCAGATGTATGAGTTATTACTGTTCAATCTGAGAGAAAAAGATAATAGCGTACAATCCACAACATATTGAAGAAAATGGACGTCCTCAGCTTGCCATTATGCAGAATTGATTATCAGCAGAAATTGTGCACCTCTGAAGTCGAGAACATTCACAATCCAGAGCTGTGTTTTTGAGTTTTTCAGTAGTGTTTTGTGGTGTCCAGACACGCTTACCCTACTCTAGTCTATTACCTTAAAGAGAGAGAGTGTACCATTTGGTATCGCAAAGGATATACAACTCCAGAATCTAAGTAATTATTTAAAATATTTTACTTCAGTATAAATTAATTTTTTATATCCATACACAGAGTTCTGAATAAGTACTTTGCAGTGCTGTAAATTTTGGCAATAGATTTATTATCATTTGTGGCATCATGAAACACTACAAGATTATTTTAAAAGAGCTGGAAAATGAGAATGTTGGAATTATAGAATCAAAGAAGGTCACTTCTTTCAATTTCTTAAGCCTTGAGTTAGGCTTACAACTCCCATTATTATTAGCAGATCTGTGAAGCTGAATCGAGTCTCATCTCATTTACTGTGCACAAAACTGGGAAAATGTTCTGATAACCTGGCTTCTTTAGTCTCTATTATTTTGATTTTAATCCTATAGAAGTAGAAAGAAATCAAGATGAGACAGTAAGTTTTTATAACAGTGTTGATGTAGCAGCTCAGTTTGCTCTAAGTATGACCATTCAGAAATACTGTTGTAAAAATGCAATTTATGTTTAATAAAGATTAATGCAAAGTTATGTTTCCTTCTGCTAAAATATTTAATACAGCAGAACTGGATGGCACAACATCTAGTGATTGGACCCTGAATTGCATGTGAAGTTAATGATAGTTCTTGTCTTATATGCACTTCGCAGTGTCAGACAGCAATGCTGGTACATTAATTTTGAAGAGAGTAAGATAAAGGTTCTGGAAGAGTATGAAATGCTTAATTGTACATGTATCAAAAGCAAATTTTGCCATGAAGTCATGGACCCTGAAGAAATAATTGACAGTTTGAACTGTCACTTCACAAAATCCTTGTCAGAGAATTATACCCATACATGCTAATAGGCAAGAAACAGAGGTTAAGATCTGGTTGAAATGGAGAAACATGTGAAGAAAAAGCACAGGTTTTATTATTGAGAACAGAAGTGATTCAGGAATTTTTCCCCCTTTCTACTGAGATTCATCTCTCTAAGAGGAAAAAAAATCTTTTTGTAAGGATACAGATAAAATTTCAGTAGAAATAACTTGAAAACTGACCTAGGCACAGCTATCAAAGGACTTTGTGCTGTATGATAGAATCAAAATAAACAAAATATCAATTTGTAAAGGTAACAGCTTGTTCTTTATAACAGCATCAGACTTTCAAATAGGCCTCACTTCCGTCTCAAAAATTGTTGGTACTGCTTTTATATCCAGGCTGCCTTTGTATGCTTCTTATGGATATGAATTGTTGGTTTTGAAATCTTACATAGTAAAAAAGTGGCATGCAGAGATATTCCCAAACAGTTCTAAAGAATCTATTACCTTTTAGTATATTTCTACTTTTGGGGAGGCTTAGAGCCACAGATGAGCATTCCCAGTGTGAGAAATATAGATGTCTAAGAAGATAAAACTACTGAAAGACAACTGGGCCCTTGTCTGAGCTGCAACTGCTTTGTTGCACCAATTGAAGCTTTGAATTTTCTTATTGAAAAAAGTAAACAACTTAAAATTGCATGCTCACATTCAGTGGTAAGGCAAGTGGATGATGAAGAAGCAATAACTTTTAGTGTGAAATTAAAAAAAATCAGTAATGCTTTCAGATGTCGTGCAGAATTCCATCACTGAAAAGTCTACATTTAAAAATTTTTAAAACATATTTTTTCATAGTGAAATTGTCCAACTCTCATTTTAGAAAATTTTATATAATTGATACATATTTGATTAAGGATTAGGAAGCCGTAGGAGCAAGAAATAGGGAACAATCTAAAGCCTCTTTCCAGAACGTAGGAGTTGTGAGAACTGCAGAATTAAATGAAATATTTACTTTTATTTTTAGTGTACACATGCTACATAACCTATTTCTGAGTTTTAAAACTTAGACTTTTGGCAAATAAATGTAGGAATCCCCGTGTTGAGACAGCAGATTATTAAGGAATGAATTAATTCTTTAAGAATGCAGGATGGAGCATTGGTTACTTTTGCTATCATAGACTATGTCATGTGCCAGATGTGAACATCTTCTTAAATTGTCTTCATGATGAGCTCAGTGTATATATGACAAATGCAAAGAATGAATAGATTATTGGTATTTTTGCAAAAACCTCTGAATTCAGGAGATGTTGAGAAGAAACCTGTGAAACTGAGGTAAACACTGCCTTGCTTTCCTATATGCAGAAGAAAATCTGAAATCAAGTTCTGGAAAAAGCCCTCAGTCTCTCAGCCACACTGAAGACTGTTGGCATTTAAGAGCCCTCTGGAACAAGCATTGTATCCTTTAAGTAATTTATTTTCTCTACTGTACTTCATTTTCTTCTCATGTTTTTTATAAAGCTCTGATTGACATGGAGTACTCTATATTTGTGTTGGCTTTGCATGGTGTGGAATGCATGGTACGCCTCATTTCCCAATCGCTCTCGGCAAAATGTACATTTTGTAGTCACATCTCAGTCTTGTATATGACAACACAAAAACTGGAAATATTCTTTTCTTGTGTACCGGCTCAGCAATGGGAGCAGACACATGAAGCAGTGGTGGCTCTTGCTAACAGGCCAACTGTAACACAGATACAGTGAGACTCAAAGTAATGTCTGGCTGCCTAATTAACCTCCCTTCACTATCCAAATTTGAAGCAAAAAGTAAAATTAACAAATGATTTAGGTCAGGTGAGCCTTATTAGTCTTTTAGTATAGGTCAGGTACAGCTGGCTAATTGTGAGAAAAGCACTTTAATTGCTGTCAATCTAGTTAGATAGCCATGTGATAAACCAACTTTTCTTGTATTACACTTCCATGCTTTAATGCCAGGCTATTTTAGAACCAGTTCCCATCATTGGCCCCTGTGTAATCAGACATTTCTGTTTCTGGATTAATTTAAGATTTTAAAGAGAAGCACAGTGGTAATAAGCAAGTCTACTGGCAACAATCGTATAATTAGAGCAAATTTTATTTCTGGTCAATATATGCTGTCAAGTAAATCTTTACCACCCCTTTCTGTTTTTGCAGGCAGGCTCCTGTTTCAGATAGAAGGAACACTTACTGATCTGAGATGCAAATACCAAAGAGTTGCTTCAAACCAGGCAGACATGTAAGTGCTGTTTTTTCACTCCCCATTGTCACTGGAAAGACAAGGAGTAGCTGCAAGAGCCATTGGAGCTGAAATGAGGAGCAGTGTGGGGGGATACAAGAACCGCCCAACACTGCAAGTAGCACCCCTGTTAGCTTCACCCAAAACGTGTGAGGGAATGGAAACAGGTGATTGACAGGTGGGTTCAAAGGGCTCAAAGAAGCACACGTGCTAATAGATTTGATCTGATAAAGGAAACCAAGAGAAGCAACTGAAATCAAGGAGTTGGTATGGGCTGAGAGATTCTTGTGGCCAGTAAGTCGTTTTGTAAATGTTACAGCTGTTTATTGTTAGCTTTTAAATTATGTTTGGCGTTTGGTATGATTGATTTTCCTTTAAGTAGGAGCCTCATCCTGTCTTTATATTTACAAAGAAAGCTAGAAATTAGATAATTAGGCCTTAAATCCCATTTGTTTTTGAAAGGAACCTAGATGTGTCACTTCCTCAGCTAAAGGTGCCATCAAGCTCTCCTACTGCATCCACAAGCAGGTACAGCTAATGCAACAACAATCTATTTTTATATATGCATACATAAATATATATGCTTGTCAGGGCATCAGAGCTCATGCTTTGTTTTGGCCTTGGCATCTTCATCAAGCCTGCCAACAGGATTGCTAGCTGAAGCCAGTTTTAGTACATATCTCTTTTAATCTTTTCATAAGAGAAGGGACAAAGACTGGCAAAAGAATGCAACAATATGTGTGAAATTAATAGCTAATTTTGTGATTTGGATACAAGTCAGTAAATGGGTCAGTACTTGTGATACTGTTTACTGTCCTGGTGCATACCTGTGTGCCTCTGGGGTGACTGTTGAGTGCTGACTTTTTAGTTTGCTGCCTGTAGGAAACCATGGCTGTTTTGTGTTCAGTTCAGGTGCTGCCTGTCCTTGCTGAAGACAGGCTCAGCTTCCTTTTTCTGTTTGGTCTTGCTTTGCCCCCCTAGCCTTAAATATGGAAATAGGCATTTTTCTTTGAAAAGGGCAAGCATAATACGTTATTGGTTTAGTAGCTATGTAATAATTTTATTGCTAACAAAATGGCCTTTGTATTTCTGCAAAGGTAAGATGTTAAATGTGGACACAGAGCTCTTATTCTTTTTCACACATGTATCTTACTGAGAAAAATTCTTCTTTTTGGTGCTCTTTTGACTACTATATATGTAAAAATCCCCTGTAGCAAATAAGCTCCATGTGAGTTATACTTTATCTCAGCCAAGCAAAAAAATCTACCTGTTCTTTTGGGAAGATTTTGTGGTTGTTTAGAATAAATTAAAAGTATCTTGTGGTTTTTATTTTTCTTATGAGTTAATAATGTATTTTTAGAAACTTACATTATCACGTTTTGACAATAGATAGAGTAGTTATTGGTCAACTGTATATAAACATTGAGATTGCTGTTAAAAAATTTTGGCGCCTTGAAATCTGATAAGCAAGTAAAGTTTTGAAATTAAGATACCTGAAATAAGGCACTGCTCAGACACTTTACTCCTGTTCTAGAATCATACACATAATACTTGTCTCAGTAAATATTTCAAAGTGAATTTTAAACTCCTTAAAAGGAAGATAAGTTAAGAATGTGCTTTGAAGGGTATTGAAGTCTTTGTTTAAGATTTATCCCAATTCTAAAGTAGAATACATGTCACATGATTAGAGAAGGGTAAAATGCAGAATTTTTCTTCCACCTGTTATTTTGTCCCTTATTACCTAGTGTATCACATCAATTGCTTTTTTAAAATTATGTTAGATACAAAATTATTTATTTACATTTCTATTCCTCCCAAGTGAGTGTAATGCTCTGCAGAACTGGTTTTATTGTCACTGTCAGGTTCTAATTTGATCACATAATAAATTGATTTATCTCTACAGTTGTTAAAATAAAACAAATTTAGAAAGACATATTAGCCTTGAATATTCTATTAAACCTGCCTCCTGACTTTATTGCTTAAAAATATATTTCAAGCAGACAGTTAAAAATGAAGTAATCCTTTTTGTTTTCAATTAGAACTAAAAATATGTATTCTGTCTGTGAGTGGAGTCTTCAGCAGCTCACAGTGATAGGCTAATACTCTGGAACAGATAATATACTTGAAAATGTCAACCATAATGGAAAAAAGAAAAGTAAAAAAAGCGGAAGTTGACCAGAGGTGCTATGAGGGGTCTTATCCTCTCCAAGTTGTTCTACAGCAGCCAGACCTGAGGCAGGAGCATCACGCTGCTCTCAGGAGTCAGTGCTGTCACTGAGCTGCCATTCATCAGTTGTAAACCTCTGTGTAAACAGCATAATGTCACTGCTTTTTGCCAGCCTAAGATAACAGTTTTTTATTACTGAAACTCTGCTGGAATGCTTTTCTTTCCTTCTTCCTTAACAGTCTGAAATGTTACAGGATCTAGTTTAAAACTTATTAAAGTTTTGCAGCAGGGGATACCACCTGAGTCTCCCTGCTTCTTCTGGCACAGCCTTTCTCACTCAGCTGTTCAAAAGGTTCAAAAATACATGTCTGTTCCACCCCCCCACCATTGCTTTTCAGAGGCAAAAGGTATTAGTAAACAGTAACTTCTGCCAGCAAAATTGGAATTTGAATCTCACATTGGTTGCTGAAGTAAATTTTCAAATCTGTATTGGAAGGAGTGGCAAGTTTCTTGATAATTAAGTCTGCAGTAATACAGAAAAATAGTTCAAACCACTGTTACAAGCTTCTCTAACTTTGCATTAAATGCCTTCATTATCTGATGTCATTAGAAAGTCAGCCTGCATTACAGTAAATAACTGATTCCTTGGTCCAGCTGGACTCTCTTCTGTTAGTGAAAATGTAGCTTGCCAGACAGTTTGAGAAGTGAGGAGCCTTGGGAAGCTGCTCTTTCCTGTGCACGTGACTGTTTTTGTGTAATAGTGTCCTGTGTGTCCCCGTTTGCCTTTGAGACAAAGCCACTCTGCTTTTCGAGAGGAATCATGAGAGGTGAATTCTCAGAAAGGCCAATCCATTTATAATCCAAATGTGTGCTTGCTACAGGTTACAGGGTCTGGAATCTTGGCCACAATGGGACATTTCAGTCTTATGTCTCTTGAGGACAGGTCATCAGTCTACTGACCTGAACTGAAAGCACAATTTTGGCTTCAGACAGGAAGTTAATCCCCGACAGCTGTTTTGGAGAAAAAAGGATAATGTCTGCTTTAATTAGTGACAGTCAGGAGATTTAAGTAAAAATTTACCTTATGGGTAATGTTGTTTACCCATTAAAATATTGAAACAGAAATGTTTAGGTACCATGCAACACTATGTTGTTACTAGTACAACTGTCTGAATGGTATTTGTAAAATATTGTTTTTTAAGTTCTTAGACATTTCACAAACTGTGTAAAGCAAGTGTTGTGAAATTAAAATGATGTTGCACAAATACTTTAGTGTTCATCACTGTAATTTACATGACTTAGTTTTTATTTCGTTCAGAAAACATGATTTTTTTTTTACTTTTAACAACCTTGGCTACATATGAGGTCTTCCAGGTTTTAAGAGTATCTCTTTAAATCTAACTGTATTCATTTGTCTGATTGCAAACCAATGATACAGACAATTCTTGTGTCTGTTATATGAGCCGGGAGAGATGATATACAATGGTTTCATTGGTGTAGGCATTGACATAATGTAATCTTTTTTTCCTTCAAGTTCTTGTTTTCTGTAATTTGTAAGGCCATAAAAAGTTGTTCAAAATTATATCACTAGAGTATAGTCAACAGTCCACTGACTCAAAATTGAGCCTGGATTGATCATAGGGTATAATATTAATTTGCAGAGAGACGTTTTAAAGTGTATGATCAAGCTTACTGAACTTTGTTTTTGCAGATGTAAAATCTTTTCCTACCTTCAATGTACACATATATACACACACACAAAATCAACAGGTTACATGCAAAACATGAACAAGAGTTGAACAGACTTATCTGATGGCCTTTATCCCTTCCAAACCTAAGCTTTAAATTCACTCGCCAAACAATTGTTGGGGTGTGTTAACAAAATTGAAGTTAAGTTTTGGTATACGGCAAATAGTGTATTTTTTTTCTTCCTCCTCTTTACAGGAAATGTACTGCACTAAACTGGGCACAGGTCAGGCTGTGCCATTCTGTAACTACTGTAAAAGTAACAGAAAAATGTTTGACTAATCTTGTTTCTATGCAGAACTAGAAGTGCATATGTGAAGCAGTTAAAATTCATTGTAGATATAGTAACTTACGTAATTAGTAATCCTTGCATACAGATATAGTTTGGGTGCACATACTGTAGGGTAGACAGAGCAGCACGTTTAGCAGATTTTCTCATCCATTTCCTTATTTTATTCCTCTAAATGGAACAAATGTTCCTACACAATACCTGGCAGGTAACATTCAGTAGGTTCACCGCTTTTATCAAGTTAGGGAAAAAACATGCTTCTAGTGACTTTTACAGTATGTGCACATAGCCTGCTTTTCTGTTAATTTGGGACAGGAAAGGTAATCAGAATTCAAATTTGCCAAAACTCACTGTTGGGAGTTGCACTTAAAAGCCCTAAAACTTCCATACACCTACATTGTTCTGCCTTTAAAACGGTTGGCAAGTTTAATCACCAACGAGAATTGATTTTGCAGCTCAAATGGGACCAACGCATGGCTGCAGCTTCTTGTCGGATGTCCCTGTGGCCTCTGTAGCTCTGAATTTTAGCAGAGTGGAAAATACCCAAATGTGTCTGAAGTAAATATCTCCAAGTTGTTCTGTCCTAAGCACACATAATTCAAATAGCTCAATTGTAAATAAACTGACATGGTTAGCGCAGTTCCTCAGTCTGTGCAATATGTGGCAATAACAAAATTATCGGATATGTTGATCTGATTATAACAACAAAGTAGATTTCCCATAACATCTTGTTCTGTGCTTGTTTACTGTAGTTCCCATTTTTTGTAAGAGGATGGAGCTCATTGAAAATGGTACAGCCTTCCAGGAAAGTACATCTTACTTGAGATATGATAAACTTTGTTAGGTTTAGACTATTTGAGGTCATTATTAATCGTTCCTTGGGTAGTTTACAGAAACGGCTGGAAGCATAAACAGTAGCATTTTCCAGTAGCTTTTAGCAGTTGGCTTTTCTAACATGCTTTCCCATCCTTTCCCCCAAATGAACAGAAGAGAATACTGTTTGGACAAGCCCTGATAAATCAATAACTTAGTGCAGTTAGTTACACTTATTTAGTGCAGTTAGTATTAAGAGCTTGTAGGAGTTTCTTTGTATTTACTTCTTTATTCCCCCATCAGCCATTAAAGAACATTCTCATTTTCCACATGGAAGCTTCAGGAGCAATTTCACAGCACAAACCGAACAAACTGAACACCACAAGATTAACTGACTATACTACCTTGCGTTGCTAGTTTGGCTCTGCCTGTAGGATTTAAATTTGCACTACCCTTCTGAACAAACATAAACAATTTAACTACATCCCAAATGCTTCATAGAGAAAGTCTTTTCAATTTCTTCCATTTCTAGATTGCACATTCAAAGTAATTTCTCCTAAATTAAATGTTATTTGGTTATATTAGAATAATCAGGACAACTTCAGATTTTAATAAAGTTATTTTAGACTAAAACTGTTGAAATGCGTTTAAAAAACCCAAAACCAACTAAAAAGTCTCAAGGCACAGGGAATGGAGGTAGTATTATAAGCACATAATCATATCCAAGCATCCTACATTTTTCAGCCCCGCTAGAGTATAAATTGGTTTGCAACTTTAATCAGATGATCCAGATAATATTTATTTCCAGAGAATATTTTAATATTTAGTACAATGATATATCAAAGATAGGAAGGTTGAGGAGCTGCTCTAACTTCATTTTGTGGAATGACAGCCTGACTCATAATTAACTTTTCAAAGCACCTGTCCTCATGTTGCTATTTCTTAGTCCTGCTCTTCATGTGGACCAAATGGGCTTAAATACAACTGTATTTTCTGCATTATTTAAAATCACATTTTGCTGTTTGAATAGGACTGGAGAGTTACATTCTCTAATGGCCATTTTATTTGTTTCCAGGTTTTCCATGAATTTACCAATCTCTTCCTTGAACTACATGTTTTTCTAACCTGTGTATCAAGGCTATTTTTCTAAGTTAACTATTGTGACTTTTTACATTGCATTATTATTTTTTTTTGTTTCTGCTGTGCTACTTTGGTATTGACAGGGTTCAGTTCAAAAGAATGCTGTGAAGCTTCATTAGGGGAATGTGATACTCAGGCTCTGGGAATTCAGCTGGGGGGAATCAATTGGTGATATATTCAAAGGGGAAAAGTGTAATATAATACCATCTTTGAATTCACATACTCCACAGCAGACTCGTGAGATGTACAAGAAGAGTATGGGCCCTAGGCTTGGTGGTTGTGTTCAGTAAATTCTTGCTTAAGACTTGAATGCTGTTTGTATTAGGTGGGACTCCAAGGGTGATAAACCATGCTGTACTGTGGCTTCAAGGCAAGGCTTTCAAATATTTGTTATATGCCCATATGTCCCATATAGGGGCAGAAAGGCAAGGATGAGACCAGGGAACAACCTGTGTGGTGTGGGCATGGCAGGTATAAGTAGAGAATGCTCCAGGTTGCTCAGCTGGCTGGAGTGGGATGTCTTGAAAAAGTCAATGTGTGACTTGCAAGACCTTCCTGAGTATGAAGGAGAGTAAAATGTATTGAAAGGCCAATTCTTAAAAAGTATATTGCCGGCAATTTTAATGGTTATCCTATATAATTCAGTACTCACATTTCAATGAATGATGTCTAAATGACATCTTAGGATACAGTCTAATCAAAGGATCAATAATTAATAATCCTATAGCAGTGTTTTAGCTGACTAAACAGCTTGATGTAACTAAACTTATTAGTAACCTGATAAGCATGTAGGTAACTAATTGCAGGTACTTAATTATGAAAGGTAAACATTAGAATTTGTATCATAGTTATCTTTTAAACTGAAGGGATTTCTCTCATCAACATGGGACTGAGTGGAAGGGGAAAAAACCCCTGTAATCCACTATCTGTATTTGTGTATAATTTTATCTGATTTAATCTTGTACTAAACACTGGTACTGCTTATGCTGAAAACTAGTTACTTAAAAAAGCTTCCTTCAAAGGCTATAGCAAATAGGTATCAAAGTTGTTCACTTTCTCTAGGCACTCTTTTGTCTGTTTTGGCAGTCCATTCATATCTGGGATGCTCCTGGTTGTGCCTTCTGTTTCACCACAGCTCACTGTCGGTTAGGAAGAAAGTGTTTGGGTTTTTTATTTTATTTCAGCTGTGATTTCTTTTCTTATCTAACAAAACTGTCTGGGTACATGCAGAAATCATGATAATGAAAAGACTGTGTATTATCGGTTTGAAACTGTTACATGTGATTACCCCTGATAGCATTAGCTTCCTCTGTCATTTTCCATGGTACTCAATGTCTCCAAATGTGTCTCAGTTCCTATCCACAGGCATTCCAGGTTCTGGTTTGCTTTTAAAAAACAAGCAGCAATATTCTTAAAGGAAAGCTCTGAAATAACAAAGTTCTTTGACTTCTGCTTTTTCACTTACATGTTGTGCTTTCTGCTCTTGATAGCTCAGTTGCATTTGTGAAATTTACCCTGTTATCTGGATTGCTTCTCTGGCATCTGGAGAGAATGCTAACACAGAGTGCAACGGATTCAGGTTCCTATGACTCTTAGAGGAAATATGTATATGATTGTTTTAATGTTTATACTGGTTGTTAAATAATGTTGTTTGAATTCTACTCATGACTGTATCATTCAAGACTCTTTACTAAAGTCTAACACTAGTACTGTCTATTTATGTATTTGTCTAGATAGGTATCTAGAATAGATAATTAAGCGTTGTACTAAATACTACAAAATACAGCATGTTGAGTCACTTTGCATTGGCGTGTCTGAGGAAGTCAACAGAGAATGTTTTCAGGAATGGACTGTGCTGTTTGTTTCCCACAGGAGTTGTGATTCAAAAGTGCTTAGACAACTTGAGTCATCTGTGTAAGAGAAACGGAACAGAAGTTGATAATTAGAGATGTTATCCAAAATTCCTAAAGCATGGATGTAAAAGTTTTAGTACTTCTATAATTGCTGTATAATGCTGATTCATTAAATAATGCCTTATGAAAGGTCAAAAAGGTTGATTCTGTGGGAAGTATAATGGAAAAAGCATAAACTAGAGATTAGTGCTAGGTAGCAGTGTACATAATTCTGTGCTGTAGTGAAAATGTGAACGTCAAGGGTGGGGGGAAGAGGGAAGGAATGTAATGAACAGCTGAATCAGAATCATAATTTTTGTTTTGAGAGACCATGGACTCTCTTTATGAAGAAACAGCTGTAATTTTCTGTAGGCTTACATACTGCAGCCTAGCTGCATCTTTAGTGGAAATATCTGACCTACCTATCAAAGGTATTGCATCCTGGAAGGGCTCTCTATGCCCACACTTAAAGCACAGGCATGAGGAATTCAACTGCTAAAGCCAAATATAGACATACAAATAAATGCAACAGTGTCTGAGTTCTAGTGATGTATCATTTAGCGGGAATGCAGGTCTACTTTCCAGGGAGATGCAGCAACATGCAAATGTTCAATTCTGATGTAGCTTGCCAAGAACGTAAATATTTTTGTATGGTGATATACAATATTACATCATTCCCTGGATTCTTTCCCCAAGCATTTTGCACAGAAAATACACAGTTTTCAAGCACTCATACTGAGATGAACCCAATTGTCCTTGTTTCAAGTACCAGCATTGAAGTGAGATATAACAAAATATTTTGTTCTGAGAAGTGTCACGTGTTGAAGATTAGACCACTGACCTGTAAGGCATACCCAATTCCTTTATATATTTTTTATCCTAAAACATTATACCCACAAGTTCCTTCCTCCTGAAAAATTAAGTTTTCAAATTCTGATGCATTGCCATATACCTCTCCAAGTGTTTTGTTATTTTCAAGGATGGATTGTAAAACATTGAACCATGGGTGCATTGCCTGTTTTTCTGGGACATGAGAGAGTATTGTTGCTGTACTTACACCATTGTAAATGCAGTGTAAAAAGTACATTGTGAAAAAGGCAGTGACGGCAACTAAGCTTAAAGGTGAGATAAGCAGATATAATCAGTTTAATAAATCATTTAATTGCCTTATGCTTTGCATTATGTTAATGCAAAATCATCACATCATATAGGAATCATGACCCCTCAAGATAATGTTAGTGTCTTGACTCCTGCAGATGTGAGTCCCATTGATGTATGGGACTGTAAATACCTAAACAGTTATACAAAAGCTGGACAGGAAAATGGGCCTCAGTGTGAACAGAGACATAGAGATGGCAAGTGCTTATTTGATATATGCCCAAGGAAGTGCTGCAATATGCAGTGAATGAGGCTTGGAGGGCAAAGGTGTATAGGGTGGGAGGGAGGCCCCTTCAGGAGTGCATAAACAGCCCCCAGACTTCGGAATGTGAGCCTGGAAGTCCTCTTTCTTTAACATCATTGTGATTATAGTGTAATGAACTGTTATCTAATGAGGCACATTAGTTCTTCTTTTTTCTCCCTATTCTTAAAAAGCATGGGAATGAGTGCCTTAATACAGATTTATATTCTGTGTCCATGCAGAAGTAGCAGATGGCTACCCAGGAAGCCTTTTGGGGCACACTTAATAGAGTTCCATGGAGATGAGTTTGTTACATGATGTGATCTCATCTCATTGTTTGTACTACTTCAGTTGCATCAGAAGAGGCTAAAAAGCTGTATTAAGTGAAATAGATGTTCCGTGTATGAAATGGCTGTTGATGCCCCAAGGACACTGAAGGACTGAATAGAAAAGAAGATCATGTCTGTGATACAGATGGAGGGAATGACATGCATTTCATTATTCAGCTATCACATAGAATATGGAAAAAGTTTAGGGACTACTGCACTATAATGAACTTGCTTTGAGAAATTTACTGAAAGCAGCTATTTACTGAGGATATCAGTTGCAGCCATCTGGAACTGAGGGTCAAACAGAGCTGATTATTGCCAGCTCAGAACTGGGATTTTCAATAACTTTGCAGCATTGCTGAACTCCTACTGTTTAACCCTAAATGACATTTATTAAGTTTGTGCAGACAATGGGCTGACAGAGTCACTTCCTCATTATTAAAAGTGCCTTTTTTTAATCTTGCAGCATCTCAGTGCTTTATTTAAAACTAAAATCAATATTCATGGTGCAGAGGGCTTTCTTGCCCAACTCTTTCATAAATCTCTTAAGTACTTACTTTTCAAGTACCTTCCTTCAGTGCAGACAGAAAATATAATACATCTATGACAAGACAGTCTCAGAGAAATTGCTTAAAGTTCATTAAACTCTAAGAAAGTGCCAAAGCTGTTACACTGTTTTTTTGCATCTTCCCAGAAGGGTGTTTCTGGCTTGTATATTAAAATAAACAGTTGCTGAAAAAAGTTGTTGTGCTACATTGAATGTTACCGTATTAAAAAAACAAAATAAATAATACTTGTTAGAGTAGTTATCAGTTATTGCACAGTGTAGCTATCAAATAATTACAGAACTCATTACTGGAGTAATGTCTTAAAAATAACATCATGGTGATTTAAGCAGTCAAGTGAGAATAAATGAAGGATTAAGCAAGAATTATTTCAATCGTGTGCTGTCCAAAGAATGTTCCATGTTGGATGCATCAGTTTAAACCCTGCACAAAACAGAGAACTAACGTCCCCTTGTAAAATGCCAAAGCCAGTGAAATATCCTATAATATATTTTTATCCTGTATTATTCTTTTAATTTAATGCAAAAGAACCCTGTTTCAGTTGCAATGTTTTTTATGGCTTAATTTTGGGGTTTTTTCATCCTCTTCTCCTGTCCTCCTCTCCTCATTATTATTAAAACCATGGATATGGGCAGCAGTAAGATAAAGGGAGATCTTTATGCATATGTGTAGAAGTGTTGGAATTGGAATTATTTTAAATGATATATATACAGGTTAATCTCTCAAAATCAGAAAGAAAGAATGGAATTTCATATAGAGAAAATGAAAATTCTTAGGCCTAGAAGTCTTTGCAATGAATTACATTACTCTGTAATGTAATATTTGCTAATGCAAATACCAACCTGAGTAAATAAGGAATAGTTGGTACACAAACATCTGTCTAATCTGGGAATTGAACCAATTACTACCAAGATGAGGTGTGATCTCAGCAGCTTTAGTTCTAAAGGGAAGCTGATTGATGTGTGGAAATGTATTGGATCAACCTTATCGCAGAGAATGAAACACTAAGGCAAAGATGCTCGTAAAATTAGCCAAGAATATTGATTTTTTTGATGCACTTACTACATTTCCACAAATTGGGATGGGGTAGAATCCTTAAGGATAAGGTGTTTGCAGCATAATTCTAAAGTCAGTTGTGCTTGAGAAATGAAGTATGGTGTTTTGACTCTACTTCAGCAAAGACTTTCTGCTTGCTGATTCCTTTGACTGCAGCTACTCAATAACTTCCAGTGGCATCTCCTACCTTTGCAAATAGTAGTGTAAACTTTACAGAGACATTAAGAAAGCCTAAATATATCTGAGCTGGTGCATTATTTTTGTGAATTTGGATGGGAATATGAAATGTGTCAAAGGGATTAATGGGAAGGAGAAAAAAATGTCTGACATTTTGTAAAAATACGGGCAAAGCTGACAGAACAAGTGAAACAGATGAAAAGGGGGATGAAAATGAGAAATAAATTTAAAGGTGGTGAAAGCAGTGAGTCTGGTCACAGGATGTAGACAGAAGACTTTCTCCTTACTCTGTGCTATAAAACATTTATAATGGAACAGTTGCAGAGAAGAGAATAGACCTTGCTAGGTCTCTTGGCCCATGTTCTTACAGGAATTTGTGAAGGCTGTCGCTGAAAAAGCTTGAGAAATACAAGTTAGAACTAAACCATCTGATCAGAAGGGTGGAGCACTTTTTCTAGTATAAATGAACAGTACAGATCATATTTTCTAGTACACTTCCCAAGACATATTTTTTTATTGAACACTGCTGGAAACATAGATTTGGCCTATTACAACGGGCTTATTATCTTACAGAAAAGCTGACCATAAAATGTGTTGTCAGGAGACAGAATGTATCGTGTTAACCCTGAATCTTAAAGCACAACAGGAAAACATTGAAACAGTAGCAGTGAGTTTACAGAAAAATACCAGCACTGTGTATCAAAGAATGTCAGTAATATAAAACATTTTCAGCATCTCCCTAATACATTTTACTGTATATTTTTTATTTGTCTTTACTGCAGCAATTTACAGGTAGGCAGGTGGTTTTCCTGGGCCAACCTTGCTACTTGCTAGTCACAAAATCAGTCTTTTTTTTTTTTTTTCCCCAAGTATTCTTGCTTTATTTCAGATTTTTTTAAAGAAAGTACTTTATAAAAGCAAGTAGCCGTTCTTAATCCCATTTTGCACCTGTGAGAAAGAGAGTAATGAATTAATTTTGCAAACCATAGAATATTCCTTGCAGTGAGGCATGGATAAAATGGGGACAGAACACAGACCGCCTCAAACTCAGCTCCTCTTCCTCTTGCCTACTTTGTACAATTATTTCACGGCTGAGTCTGAACACAGCTTGTAACAAACAGTCCTGTTTGGAATATAATGGAGACTTTTTCAGAGTATTTAATGAGGCAACATGACATGGAAGTGGTGCTCTTCACAAAAGATTCCTGTCAGTGGCTTGCACCACGCGGGCACAGATGTTCAGCGGCGTGGCAGGGAGATGTTCACCAGAGTTCTGAGCTCTGTCTGGCAGATCCCCTCCAAATGTGTGAGCTCCTGCAGCTTGTCCATTATGTTCCTGTTTGGCGGAAAGGCGACTGCTGCTGTGCTGACACACATTGCTGAGCTTTGTACTGTGAGTCTGCCATTTGTGTGCTGACATGGTTATCTGGAATCAGTGTGGGGATGGATCAGACCTGGGGGGGGCTGCTTTTTTTTTTTTTTTTTTTTAAATGCTTTTTCTTCTCCTGAGCTGATATGTTCCTTTCTGTCACTGAAGCTATGTAAGAAATAGAGATAATAGCAATATTCAACAAGTAAGGACAAGGCTGCAAAAGACATGTATAAATCCCAATATATAGATGTTGGATTTTGGAGTTGTTTTCTTTCCCCCCTACTCCCCTGTTGTAATCAATTAAAATCCAGGTTTCGGTGTATGTAACACAGGAGTTCTGGTAGCTCATTTCTGCTTTCTTAAAGCAGAATTTCAGGGACATATTTTGGTGCATGTCCTCAGTAGCAGTTCTTTGGTGAGGTAGATATGTGGGGATTGTTTGCTGGGGATGGGGTGGAGTTGCTGTTGCTTTTATGGAGGGGGGCGGGATTTGAGTATTAGGAAAGATTTGCTCTGTGATTTCTCTGTCACCAGTTGCCATGCAGCAGATTAGAAAATCCTGGAAAATGGGATTGCTACTTTTGTATGTAGAACATGGCCACTGAAGGAAAAAAGTGCTTTTTGCATATGTCTTGAATCTTCATGCTTCTTTGAGTAGGAATGCTATTGGTAAAATCCTGCACTAAATTTTCAGATGCACTGACTATTGAGTGACTGTTAACTTGAAGTTATCTTGGGGCCATTCAAAAATGCTGACTGTTAGGACTGATGAAGGGTAGGGTCTCCCTTTTCAAGACAAGCAGCCTTTAAATCTTTGTGTTGTCTCTGCTCACACGTTGTAGTCTGCAAGTACCTGTATTTTAATAAACTAATTATATGTACTAGTACACATTTTAAAACCTTTTTCTTATTTCCTTTGCTCAGTTATTGTCATATGGCCAGTTTAATTCTTAAATGAGATTTAACTGGTGCAAGTTAACTACTTTGTAACTTCAGAAAGAGTAGCAGCATCCATACTTCAGGCGTTTATAAGCTACTGTAAGTAATGCACTGAAATAACTGTAATAGAAGGTGGAGAGACTGTAGATGTACTTTGGGTATGCCCAGTGAACAGAACACCCATTTGAACATAACATGCAAGTCCTCTTCTATTCTGCATGTCATGCTCCCTAAATTTTGTGCAGATTCTTTTGGATCAAGCCATAACATCTAGCGTATAATTTTAAGAAAAATATCCCTAAAATTTGTGTCAGTGAACAACTGGCAGTGCTAACTTCTCATACAGAATGAAGTGGTAACTGATCTATTGTCCAAGCCTGCAATAATTGTCTAAGCTTAAAGCAGTGGCTCTGCGAGAGGTGTGAAGTGTGCTTTTTATCACAGTGCTCTGTCTTAGTCAAAGAGCTAAGGATAAATGATGGAGTGTTTATACTCGTTTCTGATGCTGCTCAGATATTCATTGCTCTTTCAAATATGTTTCCAGGAACAATTACCAAAATTGCTGTTTTGTTCTCCATGCGTTGATACAAATAATATTAATGTAAATCCTATTGGAGTTCAACATGACAGACTTCTTTCCTGTTTTATAAAAGTTTGGTTACTGAGTCAGGAAGAAGAAAAAACACTGCTCTTGATCATGTGTCATAAATAATGCATTAAATATTACAAGAAATACTTAAGGGAAAAGTATTTAAAATCAGAGTACATTAAAATGTATTTGAACAAGGTATTTATTTAGCAATTTGGAATTATGTTTAATAATCTTTTCTAAGTGCGCTCTAGTATAAGCTCTTTGCCTCAATTTACCCGTAGTTAATACGTGTGAGTCACCTTGGGATTTATTTCCTTATGTTGAATAAGATTCAATACTGCTGATTTCTGTATTGGTGAAAAATAACTATGCCTGATACACCAGCCATCATGCCACAAAAGAGAGGTGATAAAACTTTTACCAAAATGTTAATAAAAACTTTTTAGAAAAAATGTGTTCTCTGCAAACTGATGTGTTTTGTAGCTAAGAGCATTTAGATTTATATAGTGCCTGTTGCAATCTCTTGTGGACAAACAGATATTGCAGATGTGGAAACCTGTTTTCTTCCTTTCTGGCCAAGTGTTTTGGGGGTTTTTGTTTTGTTTTTGCTTGTTTTGTTTGTTTGGAATTTATTTTTTTTTATTTATTATTATTTACAGCCTTAAAAATAGAATCTGCACTTCTAGACTTGTCCAGGTAGTTAGGCAGTTTTTGTGACACCTTTTGTATGGGCAACTGTTGCATTCAGGTGGTGGCAAAGAGTAAGGTTATCTAGAATTTGAATTTAAATAGCTGGGGAATTATAGGAGAGGATATACCATTTTTAGATAAACTGATTTAATAAAAATCAAGCCTCTACTATTTATTATAAATTATTTGATAATTAATAGTGTTATCAGAGCCTAGAAATATATTGCTACTGATACCAGGCCTGTTTATGTTAACTTTTTGCCAATTCAGATTTGCATCATTCTTTTGGATATATACTGCATCCAGAGACTAGAATTTTCTGATTGATGACCTGTATTTCTTTGATAAAAACCAGAAAGTACACAAAGAAGAAATATAGCTTTGAAAACATGAGCATCCACAAACTTTCAGACAAACATTTGGTCTATCTAAAATTACATACCTAAGTATTTGTATTTAGGCACCCATGGAAAAGATGTCCACCTAATTCTGAAAGTAAAACATCATAGGGGCAGAATTGTCTTCTGTAAGGAACAGTATCTGTAGTCAGAGCCATTTGTTTTATGTTTCTTAAAACCAAAATAAAACCTCTGGTGAACAATCAGCCTGTGTCCCCCATCTGTTAAGGGTGCTGCTCTGATGACTTTTCAGCACAACTGCAGTTACTGAGTTTATAGGTATTGAAGTCAGCAGGCAGAGGCAGTTGTGATGAATATCATAACATTTTATTGTTTGATGTATCAATGTGAAACATGGTGAGAAATGTAGGTGAGGAAAGTTAAATTAGTGAAAAGCCACTTTTATACAATCTGAGGCTGAAATATTTTGTGGGAAGGAGAAAGAGACAATGAAAAAATTGGCCCAAAATGGCAACGAAAGTGATTAAGGGCCTGGATTTACTTCTAGACAGGACACAATAAAAGAGAAAGGAAAAAGGTAATAGTTCAGGAAGAAAATGAATGAGAAGATACATGGTAGAGGTTTGTGCAAGCTAATAGTATGACTGATGACTGGGTACACTGTGTGCTCATGTTTGCGCTTTCCAATGGTAAAAGAACATGCTTTAAAAATAAATACAAGTGTTTAAAATTTATACTTTTTCTGCATGGTAGATAATGAGCTCATGATGTTTAATTAAATTCAAGAGCTTAAAAGCTTTGGGTTTTGGTTTGTTTGTCTATGCTTCTTAAAAGTTTTGTTAACACCTATTTTTACCTTACCATGGTGGGAGGGAAGTGTGTGAGAATAAGAATGGAAATAATAATTCTGCCTGATCTGTTGGAAAACAAGCTGCTTTTCTGATTGAGTAGTGAGCAATGTGTAACAGGACTGCAAACTAATGTGTTAAGTTAGAAGGCAGACCAATAGATATGTTAATCTCTCATTTTACTTGTTTTCTATTTGGCACCTCTAGTTACCCTTGGTTTTTCCACATTAAGGAACTGGAATAAGAAAGCATTTGCATCAGCTTGGTGTCTGAAAAATACTGAACAGTCAGGAGCTGGCATATGACTCCCATTATTTGTGGGCTAATATCTGTAACCTTTGTTTCAGACTTCTCTTCTGTCTGATGAGTTTTGCAGCCATGCTTAGGGAGAGATTCAGTTTATTTAGCTCTTGCTCTTCTGGACAGTGATTTGGGAGCTGGGTGCACACTAATAAAGTGATGTTACAGTGCCAGGAAAGAAATAATTTGTTTACTGACATGTCCAAAGGCCAGAGTTCCAAATATGGAGTAACTGCTCTGTGGTACTCCACCGTCATCTTTTCCCGTCTTTTCTGTACACCACTGAGATAGAGGGATTTTTTTGGTTGTTTTATTTTTTTTTTTGGGGGTTTTTTTTTTTTTTTGTTGTGGTTGTTTTTTTTTTTTCTTGAGTTGGTCATAGTGATGGAATGTCTTCCATCACTTCCAAGTTGGGCTGCCCAGGGACTCTTGAACACTCATTTCTGGCTTGTTATTACAAATGAACATTGGATATATCAAAATACAAACTGATACTATTTTTCTTTTTTTACATATCTGCCTTAATAATGTGTGAAGAGGACTTTTCTACTAACATAATTTGAATCTGAAATCAAAGTACTGTAGTAGATTTTCTGTTTCTTTTCTGCATATAGCTACATTGAAGGGTGAAGTGATGGAGACTCAAACTGTTATTTTTAACCAAGAGGTGGATTGGCTCTTTTGTAAGCATGAGCAGGGATCACTCTCATCCTGCTGGTTCCTGTACAGATGTTTAGTTCTGTCTTTTGTCTTTGCTTACCTCTGGGAACCCTCAGAGTTGATGATTTAAACTTTGCTTGAGTTCCAGTCTGGCCCTTCAGGTTCCCCAGTAATTTACACTTTATCCCTGTGTGTAATTTACACTCTTGGCATCATGTTTGGAGGATTACTTTGTGCTGTCATCCAGGAATATCTTCCTCTTCCTGTTCCAAACTGGTACCGTGTACTTCTCTAGAGAAAAGCACAAGTGAAGGAACTCTCCTGCACATAGGAATTGTTCTGTGGCTGCCTGTGCTGTCTTTGTCTTTGAGTGCTACTCAGATGTGTTCTTTCCCTTGAGATACAACCCAGGAAATTGCTGTTGTTTTGTTGCAAAACTGATAATTTTCTCCCTAGTGATAAAAGGATTTAAGAGAGGATTTCCCTTTTTTTTTTTTTTTTCTTTTTTCCCCCTGCTATGGCTACAGCTACATTTGACTTACAGTTTTTAATTCCTAGTAGGATGACACAACATGACCAGTTTGCACTTTTATGTCATGCAGTGATATGTAAAAACTCTTTTTGGAACAGAAACCTGCTTTCCCAGCAGTCAGTAGGAGCACAGTTCAAAGTTGAATTTGTGCTCTCATGTAGAGTGTGCACTTGGTAACTCAGAATGGAGATTTTAATGGTATGTTTAGTGGAAGCCACGAGGGAATGTTTTAGCAGAGATTATCACTAAATAAGACTGATAATTTAATTTTGCTTCCAAGGAAAGATGGTGAGAGTTGCATCCTTCCTCTCTGGCATTGGTTGGGAAAAATGTTCATAATACAAATTATATTCTGGCATTGGAGAAGTATCCCCCACAGTAATCCTTTAATTTTGTTGACTAGAGAGCAGCAATGCACAGAACTGACAGTTCTACCATCAGGGTATGTTCATGATATGTTAAGTAGATCTTCATGTTAACATTGCCTCTTCTGTAACTTCACATAAAGAGTTCACTCCACAAAATTCTCATGTCTCTTAGCTGTACACAGAACATCAGAAGGAACCTCATAACAGTAGGCTCAGGATTTTTTTTCTGCTGCCAGGTTACAAAAAAGCATTTTGAAAAACAGCTGTACATGCAGTGTTTGCACCTGTAATGATTTACCATGGATGGCTGTGTGGCATTTATCACCTCCAATTCTCATCAACCAGAATAGTGAGTGTTGTTATACCCATTTCACAGATAATGAATCTAGACTTTGATATAGTACAGTTCAGCTTTAGAAGTCAGTGGCTGATCAGTCACAGGGCAGGTTTGTGGAGGAGCTAGAAGACATTGTGCCCAAAGATAATCCTTCCTTCCAAAATGAGAGCTAAGTAAGTGGCAGTTCTTAACATGTTATTAAGATATAACCGACTTCAGTATGCCCAAAAAAACCCCAAAACCTTGAGCTGACAAATGGCAGGTCACAAATGAAATGAAAAACTCTTTTGTTTTTTCCTTCTTGGAAACACAGTATCCTCCTTGACACTGCAATAATGAGCACAACATAAAGACAGAAGCACCAGCCTGTATTTAGAAAGTGAATCGCTTCCTGGTTTACTGTGACTTCTGTGATTTTAGTAAAAACCTCAGCACATGAGATGTATGAGTGTGAAAATTTAAGAGGGGGGGTTATTCCTTTGCTGGGGTTTGTGCCTGTAGAGAAAAGCTGGAAGACCTTAATTGTCAGTGCTGCAAAAACAGAAGAGAACGTTCATCAGTGTTTTGAAAAGAAACCTTGCAATTAGCTTCATGGCTTCCTATGTACTTGAGTGCTTGAGGGTAGCAAGAGGCTTGAATCTTTCTTGGGAGACAAATAGTACAGAGAAAACTTTCAAATATGGGTTGTATACAAGATGCAGTCACCTACTCACGTTCAGCAAGTACACGCCTAAAAGATCCCAGTGGGATGACAGACAGGGCAGCCGTGCCTTCTCCCATGTCCTGTGTGACTTCTAGCTCTGTGTACCAGCCAAGCCAAATCTTGCAGTGCATTCACTGATCTGTAGGCAGTCAAAGCAAATCATAGTGTGGGTGTCATTGAAGAGCCTGGACAAAAGCCCTTGATCAGCTACACTGTTTGTTCTACAGTAATTGCAGTGTCTGAGTATTTTTCAGGGGTGTACACAAAGAAAGCACTACTATAATCCACAGATAACACAGCCATTGTCACAGCATGGACATTTAAACCCCACATTTAAAAGCGTGCAGTTTATAATATTTGTTATGTTAGCCCTTTAAAAACAAACAAAACCAACAAAACAACTCGCTATCACATTGGTAAATCTGGTTTCTTCAAATTTAAGAAGCCACACAGAACAGAATCAGAAATGCAGAGATATCAATCAGTCAGGAAAATGCATGTGACCAAATATAGAATCTGTGCTCAACAGCTGCTTTAAAATGCACATGAAGGGAATGGCATCGCTGTTGCATCTGTGCCTGGCTGCCCATCAGACATATCTGACAATTACACTCAGTGAATATACAGCACAAAAGAGAACTGGGAGTAAAAGAAGTCTTATTGCTGGGGCAGAGGCCAGTGAAAGAAAAAGGTAAAAAGGTTTGCTGTGCTGCCTCCTCCTCTTCCTCCCCAGACCACGAGATAAAGGAGATGGTTTGTAATCATGAGGGATGGACAGTCAGAGGGTTTTGGGG
>VZTX01031460.1:0-144311 GCA_013400915.1 Pardalotus punctatus | reverse complement strand
TTTTTTTTTTTTTTTTTTTTTTTTTTTTTTTTTTTTTGTGATTAAAAGACAGAGTGAGAGTACAGAAAGTCATGTATTGTAAGTGAGTCAAAGTAGATTACAAAGGACAGAGAACACAAAAGAAAAATGGAGCTAAAAAAGATGTTGGTTGCTTTATTTTTTCCCCTCTAAAAAGCTTAAGAGGGAACAGAAAAGTTTTTTTATCTAAAAGGAATAGAAATGAAGACATTTGCAGTTTCTGGGTCAGCACAAAGGCTGCTCAGCTGATAGTTGTACAGCCTCCCTTGCAGGAGATCAAATTTGGGATTGACCTCAAGAATTTTCCTCCCTTGACCTTCCAGGCAGAGGTGTTGCAACCTGGCAAGAGGGGTTTTGCACTGTGTGGTCCCACACAACTTGTCTGGGAATTGCACAGGTTTTGAGATGAAGTGTAAGCCTTTTAATGAAATTGTTTGCTTTGCCGTTTGTAGGCAACCTCTGCATGACTGCTGGACTGAGTGTTCACTTTAAAAACTGGGTAGATGAACAATTATTTGGATTCTCGAGTAACTGCCCAAAAACAAAGTAAGAAAGGGCTCACAGCCTCATTGCTCTGAATCTCTTGGGTTTTTTATGACAGATTTTGGTCAAATTGGTTGATTGGGATAGCACAGATTGCTCTGCCATTGACAGCCTCCTCCAAGTATGCAAACCTCCCCAGTAATCCTCAGTGGAGCTGAACAGCAGAGGAAAGATGTGATTTATCCTATACTGGGGATCCTGCCCTGCAAGGAAGTTGTGACCTTCTGTTCTGCTATTTCCAGCTTGGATTGGTCAGCAGATTAAAAGGCTAAATTTGGGCCATGTGAAGGTCAGGAAAACAAACTACCCTTCTTGAGTTTAAACTGGGTGCTAAGCTACTAAAATACATAAATACCTAGTGAAATAGAAAGGGTTTGTTCTGAGCAAAATAGAGCTCTGCTAATATATACACTTCTGGGAAACTTCATCTTTGTAACTATTTTTCCAGTTCTTCAGAGTCTGACATTGTAGCAGTAGTGGAGTGAAATAATTATAACACCTGCTGGGGCTGGAAAGCTAGTTTTAATAGACTATTTCTTTTAGCTTGCTAGGTTTAAGATGGACTACATCTTTCACCAGATCAGAATGAAATACTAACCTCTGCTTTATGGAGAGGTCTGTGGAAATAAAACAAAATATGAACAATCCCTACCACTTCGGTAAATTCTTATATAAAGCACCAAGTGACCCAAAAAAGTCAACGAGGAAATTATTTTTTATATTTACTGCAAAGGCCAAACAGAGTCTAGAGTGTGTGGTTAATATCACCCACTGTGCTGAGCATCAACTGTTTTGTCTTATGATGCAGTTTGTCCTCAATATCAGACTTTACACTTTTTTCACACTTGTTTCTTGTCTGGGTCCTAACTGAAGGGTATCAATTCATTTAGCATTTGAGAACAGTCTGTTCTAAATTGCTAGACCTTCTCATCCAAATTCAGTGCTAGAAAAGGATATTTTGATAACTCCTGAGTTTTGTTCTACTACATTCACAGGAAATAAACATTTCAGGCTTTCTTTTGCTGTTTTGGGTACTATATTTCAAAGCTAAATTACTTCAGCATAAATGTTCCTGAACTAGATTATGTACAGTATCTCCATTTGCCTGGCTGGTGGTAGTTTGGGATGTTTTCCCCCTCCAACTGTCAGGGTGTTTTTGGCTGGCAGAGACTGTGCTTGCTGCAGTTACAAAGCAGTCAATGAGAGCTGCGAGGCAATGGCAAGGAGCACTCCAGTAGGTGTACATCCTGAGCCCTGGTACCACTGGGCATCTATGAAAAGCAGATATCTCCATCTAAAACAGTTGTTTTGTGGATTTTGGGGTTTGGGATTTGTTTTTGTTTGTTTTTGTGGGTTTGGGGTTTGTTTTTTTTTTTTGGTTTTGGGGTTTTTTTTTTAAATTTGAGGGGGTGTGTTTGTTTATTTGTTTTTCCACACAAAACAGTTGTTTACTACCATCAGAGTTGCTGTTGGTGAAGTTTTTCTTGTCTGCTTTCTCTTCAGGCTATAGAGTTTTTAGTAGTATAGGGTTAACACTGCAAGGATAATTGGGCATGGTTAGCCAGGCTTTAATGTCCTCTCATATGGGAACATAAGAACCAGACAGTACAAGCAGAGCAATGCTGAATGTTGGTACTGCTAGGAAAACATGTGCTGTGTACATGTGCCTCACAGACTCACACAATAGGAGACACATGGAGCAGATCATCTTGAAGAATCAGAGCTTTTGTAGGATAAGTAATTGCTTCATCTTAAGCTGCATCCAGATGCACAGCCCACAGTCTTGGCTGGGAGTTCACTCCTTTACCAGAGCCTTGTGAGAAGAATAAGATCTTTGCAGTACAAATGTTGCCACATTTAACCACATATTTCTCCCTTGAAACAAGATTGCTCTAATCTGTTTTGCATGTGGCTACAGCCTGAGATCATTTAGAAATAGAAACTAATGTGGAATGTCACAACTCAAACTGTTGTTCTGCAATGAGATCCCTTTACACTGGTGCTCAGGTCCTGCTGTCATTCCCAGCAACTATTTTGAGTAAAGCTGTTGGTCTTCAATTCCCTGCACCACGGTGCTGCTGTTAGGGGCAATGGGTGTGGTAGCTCAGAGGTATTGCCCATGAAAGTGCTGCCATTCTGGAGTTCAGCCCCTTTCTCTGGGAAATGAAAAGGGAAGGAGCTCTTACACTGCTTTCATAAATGTACTTACTGTAAGGTTTATTTCTGTTTGTTCTACGAGGTGTGGATCTTTCTGTTTTGCACTTAACAGGGTGGCTGTTACCCATATATGATCAACAATGACATGGAAATTGCCTGTACCTTCTTACTGAGTCATCTTTGCCTTGAGTGTGCTCTGTTGCTCTGCCTTAGTCCGTAGGAGTTCCAGGGATGTGAGCTGCATTTAGCTAGCTCTTTTCCCCAGCTGCAATCTGGACAACTTTGACATAAACACAGCCTTGTGGTTTAAAAAAAAAAAAAAAAAAATGCAGGTTTTACAAAGAATAAATATTACATAGCAGTGGGGGACGGCTTATGTATATTGCTCTGAAACCCCATAAGAAAGTGCTCATTTTTCCCCTTTTCTGAAATTTGAAACAAATGACACTCTGTCAGGGGACACAGGTGGCAGATGTTGGCTCTGCTCAAAGGTGAAAGAAATCTTTTAGTTTAATGGATGGGTGTACAGCCTCACAGAGGAAGAATTTATCTTCACAGTACAAGTACAATTTTCTTGAAACCAAAAAACCCCAGTCCCTTGCACTTTTGATGAGTGCAATGACTTGCCTATCTGTAGGATCACCAAAACATGTAAAGAGGAAGCAGAAATTTCTCTCCAGGCCTCCTGAGCACTGCAGACACACAAAGCAGGTCTTTCAAAGCTCCATAAGTCTGAGGGGAAATGGGGTAGGAGTCAAAGTACAATCCTGATTATTTCACTACTAACTGTGCAATGGACAGTTTATCCTGACAAATGCATTTGTTTACTGAAAATCTGCTGCTTTATTGATACTTTCTTTTCCATAATAGGATCAATGCATCTTGTCCTCATGATGCAGAATTAGGTAATATTTCCTTGCCATTCATCTAAAAGAGTGTTTTGACATAAATTACATTGAATGTTAATTGAATTGTAAAATTTGAACTTGTTATATTGAGCATTTGTGGTCTGTGCTACATATCCTATTTATACATAATTAAGGAGAAGTTATTAAATACTTGGTCACCTTTGTGTTTATTATCAATTATATCCTTAATTATTATTTTCTGTCAAGATGGGCTTTATGAGTAAGTATAAGGTAGAGTTCAGAGACAAGTATTCTGGGTTGTTTATTGTTGTTTATTTAAACTTGCATGCATTCAGTAGTGTTTGGAAAATTGGTCTCTGATTGTGTATTTCTTCCAAAATAATTTATTCAAATAGATTAAGGAAAGAAGTAGCGGTTAGTTTAATAATAAAAAGTGGAGTTTTTTTAAAAAATCCCTCAATTGAAAAGAAACAATTTCAAAGCATTTTCTATGAAAATGGTGAATATATACGAGACATCATATGTGCAGGTCAAGAGATATTTTCACATTTATGAATCTGAGGAAAAAATGAAGAATAGATTCAGATCAAAAGGAAGAGGCAGGAGCCCAGTTTTTGACTTCCATATTTTCAAAAGATATGCAACTGGCAGTGTTTGTGCATGCTGTCTGATCATTTATGCTAGTAAAGAAGAGACTGGCAAGATCAAAAGCTGAAGAGAAAAGTCCACCTAAGCTCTGTTAAGACCACATGTCTGAGAGCCAGGCTTCACAGAGGAGTGAAAGATAAGCAATTTCAACTTTCTGTCTTTATCTGAGGAAACTCCTCAGGAAACTCAGATGATCCTTCAGTCTGCAATTGTCCCTTTTAAAATGAAAATTAAATCCTTACTGAAATTTGACCATAATGAAATTAAGAGATGGATCCTGTCCACTGCCTTATGCTGGTCCAATCAAAGAAAACAGGGAGATCATTTAATTCATTTTACTGTGAGCCAGAATGTGTTGGTTTGGATAAGACCCCATGGCAAAGGCTCAGCAGAGAGAGAGGTGAGCTGCTGCACAGCTACAGACTAGTGCCACTTGTCTGTCACCCTTGCTTTGCCAGGAGCTGCTGTTCACACCAAGGCATTGCCTCTGTTGTGAGTCAGTGAAGCAGCTTCCTTCCCCTGGGAGTATTCACCCCTGTGCTGTGAGTCTGGCCTGTGTTTTTAACACTAGAGAGTGTCTGTAGTTATACATTAGAAAAATCCCCCACTGATATAACTGTGAAACATCTTGGTTCACAGCTCCTTTTCAGCTGTGGCAAAATGTTAGTTTGGAAATCGGTGCATGGTATTGTCAACCCAGACAATCCATGCATAGGAAGAGTACTGACATTATTAAATGATTTGCTAAAACTCTTGACATTGTAAGGCAAGGCAATACTATTGTTTCAGTCTGTGCTTAATGATAATTGAATTATTAATCTTGAACTTACCATACTGAACGTTTAATATCATCATGTTTCTCCAGAATTAAAGCAAGTGAAAAAGAGAGAAACTATTAAATGGTTGGTCACTTTCAATAAGTAGTATTATCAGTTATATTCAACAATTATTATTATCTGTCAAGATCAGTTTTATGAATATGGAACCTTCGTGGTGTTAATATGCATATTAAAATATATGAAAAGTTGCAATGCATGAACAGTAGCTGATTTTCAATATTTACAATTCAAATATTTCCATAACTATGTAGTTCTACAGTTAACTGTCAGAAGGAAAGTAATGTTTTGAAACCAGTAGGTCTTAGAAAGAATCTACAGCTAGCAGTGTTTTTAAATGGCCAGATGGACTACTCTAGTATGCTCAAATTAAAACATTCAATTCTTGTGGAAACATGATTTCTTCTGCCAACTGACCTTGGTGTCTGCAGAGCTGTTCCTCTCACTTATTTCTCACTCTGCTCTTCTCTGGTCACAATTATATCTGCGCGATAGCTTTTTTATTTTTTGTTCTCAAATTGGTTATCACAGAGGTGTTACCACCATTTCAGATTGGCTTGGCCTTGGCGGGTCTGTCCTGGAGCTCTGGCATTGGCTCTGCCAGGTGCTGGGGAAGCTTCTGGCACCTTCTCACAGAAGCCACCCCTGTAGCCCCCCTGCTACCCAAATCTGTCCATGCAAACCCAGTACATAGCTCTGTAACTGGAAGGTGTGTAACCTGTTTATTTCTGGAGTGCTTGTGAATGTGTGAACAACTCTGCTTCTGGTTTTCTTTGTTGTCTTCCCTTGCACATTAAGGCAATGAGTTCTTTTACCATATGATTAAATTGTCAGATAGCTCTAGTGTTTCAGTAGCTTTCTATTTTTTCATTTATTTTTTTTGCATTGATGTTTTAAACTATTGTCTTGCCTTATCATGGCTGTTTCTCGGTTACCAAAAAATTAAGGAAAGGCACAGCATTCTATTTTCTTCTTTTTACCCCACTAGCAACATCCTTCCACAATACCCCCCATATATTGAGGGAAAAACAAATCTTGTTAAATGTGTACTTTGCAGGCCACCTTTCACTTTATGAAGTGATCACCTGCTGGCTTACAACAGGAGCTTGTACTTCAGCAGTAACAGTCTCACTGCGAGATGCATTAAGTTCTTACATGCTGCTGTACTCAGACTGGTCTAGTCTTGGTAACTGCACTTTATGATTACCTCATCTATCTCATGACATTTCATGTCAGATCTGAAAGTACAGTTCCTTGCTCACTGGCATTAACCTCAGAACTGAAGATGACAGGCTGTGTAACCTCTCGCGTACTTTGGAGCTCTCACTACACCAGTTCTCTGTCCGTGCACAGTAGTAGTTCATTTTCCTCGGTAGCACAAGACACAGCTTTAATATTCCTGATTGATTACAGCTAGTGAGATAAGGCACGAAAGACTGTTTTAAAGTGACATTGTCAAGTGGATTTTAGTACTTTAAAAATATGTTCATAGAAGGACATATATATAAAAGAACGAAAAAGACAAAGCCAGAAGCAATCAATTATAAAGACTGAAAAATTTCAAGCATATGCTGTATTTCAACTACAAAAATTAGAGCTTAATTTTTGTTCAACAATAATAGACCATAATCTGTAGAATATACAAAAACCTGCATATTACACAGGTAAATCAATGCAGGGGTTTGACAGTTATGGTCAAGGAAGATAGTGGTTAATATTTACTGTGAAGCTGCCTAAAATTAGTTCACTTCAGTTGTAAAATGGAAGTATAGTATATTAAAAGGATTATGCCTTTCTATAATCCTATTTAATTATTGCCTGAATAATCTGCTCATTTACATATATTTTAGCATGAAAAATGCTTTGAAATTCATTTAATTCATGATCTATTTTAGAGTTTGGTACTCCATACCCAAAAGCATTTGGATATTATATTTGAGGAATTTTTGCTACTCATTAGAAAGAGGGCTGTTTTTAACTAGAGTTATGAATTCTGTTTGCTGTCTGTTATAGTTTTAAAACGGTTTTGTGAACATTAAATGTTAGGCAGTGCTTATGAATTGTTTGTGGCCAGTAGATTCTTGATAATTGTGCTCTCTGATTCTGCTGTTGGGGTGTTTAAAATGTCAGCCAAGAATGTAGGAAGCCGTTTTTCTTCTCTAAGACTATAAGAAGAAAACCTCAGAAAATTGGTTGGTTATGCTTGTATGTCTGTTTACAAGTACTCATAAAGGTACTGAATGAAGTACAGATATATACTTTGTATGGATAGACATGTGAATTTGTCCAACTTTCTGGAAATATTCATTAAAGTGTATAGAAAGTGGCTGAAATATAAAATGTTGAATTTTCAGGCATATATTTAAATATTTTTATTTCTAGTATCTGCTCAGAAATTGTGGGCAGTCAGTAGAAAGACTCCAATGGACAGTTGGACAAGGGCCTACTGGTCCAACTACATTGTCAACCTTCATGAAAGCTTGATTCCAAGACAGATATGCAGTAATATTTTAATATCTGTTTAATACTGCTATTGTTTTTTATGGTTTGAATTTTTTCAACACTCATTACTTCCCTTTAACTTAGATAGTGCCAAAGAGGAAATTATTTTAATCTCCAGTCAGAGTTTTAAAATCTCTGGTGGACATCTCGATTTACTGTCAGTATCTTTTTCCCCTGGTAGAAAAATCGTGTGTTGATAATGTTCTTGCAAATTTCTAAATGGTTTAAACAGACTCAAGTAACATAAATTTATAAAATGTGTATCTAAGTGAAAAAAAAACCCAGTTATTTGGAGTAGCCAGTAAAGGTTTGTTCATTAGTCACTTTAGAGGGAGATGATCTCAATATATTGTACTACTCATTATAATAGCCAGTATGGCTATTAATCTCCTGAAGCTGTGTAAGTGTAAAAAGGGCTCTGAATTGCCATTTGGACAGAATTTCCCCCATATAAACTATATGCATCTATCTTGTAGGTTTTTTTTTCTTTTCCAACTGAACTCAGAAGAACTTTCATCAATCTGCACACTCAGGACAGGTTTAATCTAAGGACTGAAGAGTTCTTGACTTAAAAAAATAAATAAATACAACTTGTATTTTGAAATATGTGTTTCTTGCTTTTCTATTGCATTGCCAGTTACTGTAGATACTGGATTATTGTTTTTCCTCTTTGGCTGTATGGAAACGAACATGAAAAGGTCACAGGTGGTTGTTTGTTTTTTTTTTTTCCCTTTTTAACTTCAATTATCATTCTTATGTAGTTAATCATCCTTGAGTCCTCTCACAAGCTTTCTGGCATGTTTGTGAATTGTCCTTGGTGCAGAATACAGGCAGTTTCTGATGGGTCAGTTCTGCTCAAGGAGTAAGCCTAGAAAGCCCTCAGAATGACAAAAGATAAACAGCTCAATTGTAAAACAACATAATAATCAAATATTGGCATTTGTGACTTACAGGTAATTAACAGTGCCATAAAATTCCTGCATGAATATTAAAGGAAAATTTCAGATATTTTAAAGGTGCCTAATGTAGCATGGCAAAATTATTTAAAACTGACAGCTTCTGCAAAAGTCTAGCAGGAGATGTGGGGGCTGCTAAACCCCACCAACATTTGGTAATGTTTCTCATATAAAATAAATCTTGCATCTGTATTTAGTAGAGTAAACCAGAAAGTATTTGCTTCCATAACTGGCTAGTCAGTCATGTCATGTCATGGACAATATGGCATTCTCATCAGCTGTTCTGGTTGTTGCTCTTAGTTTTCCTGGTTTAATGGGAGAGTTTTCAACATGAAGATGCAGCATCTCATTCGTGCAATGAGAAAACATAGCACCAGACAAGGCAGTGCTTCTCCAGATTTATGTCAAGTGGGCCTCAATCAGCCTCCTCCACACTATTACAGAGAGGAAAGAAAAGGAGTTTGAGGGTTCTTCTGCCTGGTGTAGGAAGATGTTTCAGTGCTCAGGAGTGACCGATGAACCAAGCACACTTATGTTCAAAAGACAGCACACATTTAACATCACAGTGGTGAAAGTACCACGATGTGATGGGCTGTGTGACACTGGGCATCAAAACTGGATCTTTTCCTTCAAATGCTTTGGTTTGAACAGGAAGTCACCCATCTTGTGTTATACCTTTGAAATCTTTTTGATTTGACCTGAGTTCCCTGTAAGCTGTGCTTTGCTGCTTCATCTTGCTATTTTTTTTTTTTTTTTTGACCTATGAGTCATTTCCATTTGGGGCAGCCGTATTTGTATTGTCACATAGGGCAGCCAATGACTATTTCCTAACCTTTATTTTATAAGATTTAGCTGTTAATTTTCCCTTCATTATTTAATACTTTGAATAATTTAAGCACTTAAAAATTTAAATACATTATTTATAATGTGTTACATTCTGTGATGTTTCATCGTTTTCATCCAACAACTTCTCTTACTGCTGAGGCACAATAAGTTTAATTTTTGGGGTCAATCCTAGCTACATGAGATTTGATGAGTAAAATTATTCTCCTGTCTCTAACATAATGAAGCTGTAGCCTTATGTTTGCCATGGCAGGCACTGTATAGGTCTCTCTGTCAATGCAGCTGTCAACTGTGCTCTGTAAAGCTCATGGTGATCTTAGCACGAAGTCATGTTGCATAAGAACTAGATACTGCCACTGGATACTGTTTGAAGTCTCTGCATTTTTGTATTGTTTTGTAGAAATATGTTAAAGCTGTGTATTCTTAAAGCAAAGGAAGAATCTGACCAAAGTATCTTGAGTGAAGTATTTCTCACTAATAATTCTTCATGGCAGATACTTGCTAAGGAGTTTTAGTGTAAAACAAGAATGTAACAGTAATAGGCTTCTGGACTCTATTGTATTTTGTTTATACATTGAAATTCAATTGAAATCTGATAGCTACAGAGTTAAAAAATTGTGTAACAAAGCTTTTTTTTTTTTGGTTGGTCTCAAACTACTGTCAATGTATTTATTAGGGTGTACAGAGATCACAATTTGTCTATCTGCTGTGGACAGAATAGAATGTGGGCTTTGCTAATACTATGTTAGGGGAGGAGCTAGCTTAGTAGATAGGGTAACACACAAATGTTTCATGAAAAGAGGTTTGGACCTAAAAACAGTGCCGAAAATAGAAGGAACAAGTGAAATACATGATGTCACAAAATTATTTTTCTGAAGTAACATCTAATGGTGCAAAAAGTGATAACACAGTATTTAAAATTTCCTAGGACTTTTTTCTTCTTAAATAAATAGGTTTTTTTAAATTTTTTCTTTTTTTTCTTTTTCCTCCCCTCTTTTATTGGCCATCTCATAACAGTCTAGGTCCAATTTAACAATACTGTATATGAAAAAACGAAATTTCTGGCCAGCTGAAACCATATAGATTGAATTTCAGCCTCAAGTGAATTTGCCAGCTGAGTTATTGCAGAGAGTGCTGTAATAACAACATTATCACTCTGACTGGATACATACATGAACTATTCTTTAAATAAGAACTTATTTGCAATTCAGAAAGCTCAGCTTGGACTTTAAGCACCAGAGAAATGGATTACAGCTTCACAGTGATATGCTGGAGCAGGTTTCAGTGGTTCAGGAAGCCTCTTGGTTAGCCTGCTGTAAGACTGAAAGGAGGCTGTTTCTGGAGAGGGCACCCCTCCCTTTGATGATATAAAAATAGCCCTTGCCTGTGATTGTCTGAAGAGATGTGTTTTGCCTTCAGAATGTAGCTCGTGGAACTAAATTGAACAAATGCACTGACTCTTGTAAGTTCCTGGGATAAAAACCCAAACTGCCTTCTAATTAGTCAGCTTTGGCTCGTGCACACATACGTGCACACTGGGCAATGCACTTCAAATTCTACACATTGAAAAGAGTAGGTGTTGTAGTGAAAGAGCATGTTTCAAGAAAATGAACTGAATTTGGTAGTCATTCTTCTAAAGCTGCCTCCTTGTCCCTTCACTTCCCTCCCAGCCTCTCTACCGCTGCTTGAGAAAGCATATTTCTGTGTGGCTGAAAACCCTTATGTCTTTTTTAGTCCTTCACTTCATAGAATAAGGAATTTTAGCACAGGCTATGTGTGTTGTTGAACTGATGCAGGGAGCCCCTTGTAAAATTCTTAATTGTAGCTACAGTGAGAGGTTCCTGAAGTAAAATGGTGTAAAAATGTTTAACACTTTACCTTATTTAGAAATATAAAGTGCTTTTATCATGGTGAAACATTGCTTTCCATCATTGGGGAAGCTGTGGGTGTAAAAATACGCAGACTGTTCAAACAGGTTGCGTTCTTTCTTATAAGTGACTTCATTATCTTTGAATACATGTGAAACCAGCAGTAAAACCTTGGATAGACTGTTGGTATTGAAGTGAATGCTATTTTTGGTTTCATAACTTTGAATGTTACACTTGGTGCATGGGTTACATGGGTTACATAGGTCTTGCAGTGAAGTGAAGCTGCTTCTTCAACAGAGGAAATGCTGCTCCTTCCAGGGAGCTTGGCAGCTTTACAGGTTTGAAAGTGAGAAAAATGTTGGACGTTCATAAATACATATATATGTCTCTGTGTGAAAATGACAAACATCCTTTATTTACTATAACTATAGTCTTCATTTTGGAAAATATGAACAAATATCCAGGGGCTGGCATTTAAATGGAAACTGCCTCCAGGCAGATCTTATTTGCAAACTGAACCTGTACTGCTGTCATAAACCCCACATCATGGAAACCACTAACACTGATTTTGATCAAAACATTTTTGTCTTCTCAACATTTTCAGTATAATTGCTTGAAAGAATATTCATGCAATATTAGGAAAGTTTCCAGTGTACAGTAATTCTCTATTATACATCACTTGCTCCATAAAATAGGTTTTTCTCTCTGTTCACATATTCTTAGGAACTCTTTGCATAACTGTTTGGGTAGTAACATCTCAAGTAAATAACAGTGCCTTCTAGGAGAAAATTCTCTGTAGTTAACTATAAAATAGGGCAGACCATTTGGTGGGAGAAGGTAACACTAAAGGAGTCACGGGAAGCCAAAATCTCAGACCATTTTAAAATATTTTCTTCCTCTGTTGTCAGACAAACATTTGCAGAACTGAACCCATTTTATAATGGGTTTTGAAATTCTGGTGAAGTACTGTGCCACATCACTATAATATTATCATGCACTACTGTCCTCCTTATGCCTTTTTCTTCTGATTATAGCTGGAGTTGAGGTCACCAAGTATTTTCATGTTAGTATTCTTTTTGCTAATTTAACTTGGGAATCTCTTTGTGGTTCTCATGATACCTCTTTTAACAATTATTAACTATTATTTCAGCAAAAATAATTGCTTCTGATATAAATTATTACAGAGAAAATGTTCCCAGGTTTTAAAAACTATAGCTTTTTCTGAAACAATCTATGAATTTCCGTGGTTCTGAACACCATCTGGCACAATGGTTCATATCAAATACATCTTTTGCTGCCCACCTGAAGGACATTCCTAAGCTGGTTGGGCTGAAAGCAAAAAAAATACAGTTTAAAAGTACTTGAGGGAATTGGAGGTAAATTCCTTGAAGGCTTATTCTATATGGATCACTGGTCAGTAACAGGCTTCAAGTATGTGAAAACTGCAAATTGTAGCAGCTGGGTCCCCCCTTCTGAGTGGTTCAGAAGAGTGGCACTCAAGACATTGAGTGAAAATAGGAAGAACTTAAATTCTAGAGTGATGGAAAGAACTAAAAAGTTGATGACAAAAATTCATTAATGAGGTTTTGCTAGTCTATGGTCCTAACATGGAATTATAAGAATGAAAAGAAAAAGGTAGAATACACATATTTTCTAAATTAATTCAAGTATGGTAAACATGGGGTCAGGAATTCTTGGAAAAACATTAGGTAAGTATCCTGTTTAGATAACTAAAAGCAGGACTGTAGTGATAACACGCAAAATAGCTAAATCCAAATTACTTCTGGTATCTTGTGTTTTTGAACACTTCATTTCTGAAACAGTGTATTGGTAACACACAGTGTTTACAAAGTGTATATGTAAGGAAAACCAATGTGTACTGGAACATGCAGGAGTATTGGTTCCTTCAGGATTTACAGGAGTGGTACTACAGTTTTTAATTTATTCTAAAACGTTACCTGAGTTAAAGGCATTGAGTGACCTTAATGATATGCTGCATCTTTTGAGCCACAAAGTACAAATCAAAGATGTGCAGGTGTAAGGTCAAAAGATTGTAATATAATGTAATACTGCACTTAATGGATGGGTCTTGGGCTCTGTTTTATACTACAGCATCTTAGGTAAATGAAACATTTTTTAAAAAACAGTGACTTTAAACTTCACAGACTCGCATAACTGTAAGAGTTGGAAGGGACCTCAGGAGATCACCTAGTCCGACCCCCCTGCCAAGGCAGGGTCACCCACAGAACCTTGCATCTAACTCATTCTAAGAGCACCATTTGTCAGGTGTGCTTTTGTTGTGAGCATTACAGCAACTGCAAATAAAACATTATCTGGTGTTTTGTTTGCTGTTGATTGGGGTTTTTTGTTTTTCCTCTTTTCTTTTTTAATTTCAAATATTGGTTTAATAGGATCTGGTTCCCTCTAGAATTACCACAGAAGATTTCTCCTCTGCATCAATGGCTAACATCAGCTTACGCAATATAAGACCCCTGTGTTTCTGAGGTAACTCCAAATCGTTATCTTTTTCTGTGCACAAACGTTCTGAAGCCACTTTATATCATCGTTCTTCCCCCTCATTCCCTGAATGCTATGGAACGGCTCTCCAATAAACAGCAGCGGTAAATCCCAGCCAAAATGCAACTTCCTGTCCATAACAAAAGGTGCATTTGGCAAGCTCGGAGCGCATTTCAAATTCTATTTAATTTATTGGAGTTACACTGTGATCATTGCAGAGGTGATACACTTGGGAGCATTAGTACACAGACAAATTATAATCTCTCATGCATGCTTTTACTCCAGTTACATGTGGCTAGAATTAAGCAGCAAATTTTGCTACAAATCAATTACTACCCAATTGTATTTTGTAAGTGGTCTTCAGTCGAGAACTATTGATTTTCTTTCTAAGCTGTGCTTTTTTACTAATTCATCCATGGAACATTCAGAGAAAAATAAATGATAAAATTATACATATTGAAAGAAGCATTATTTTAAGACTCTGCTGAAAAGTGGATTAAAATATTTATCTTGGGATTAGCGGTATACTGTTCAGTACACTCATGGGTTTAGTTAAATACTTGATATAACTGATCCATAAATTTGAATTCCCTACTGCTTCTAATAAATTATTACCATAAAAATACAGTTTTGAAAATAGTAACCTACTTTCTATCAAAATTATCTCTATTCAAACTGAATCAGAAAAAGCAAATCTAAATTCACTTGGGGGACTGTTATGGCTAGAAATATTTGCTAAGTCACAGGACCAGTAAGAATATTGTGATTTAAATGATAATTAATGAAAACAGCTTTGGGAGACTCAGAATGCATCTAGGAGACTATATCATCTTCTCAGGCCCTTAAATTGCAGTTTTCCTATTTCCTGTATAATGCAGTTTTGAGGGGTGCTGTGAAAAAAAATTATTTTTTTTTTCCACTGACTGTGTGTTTAAAAGGTTAAGACGAATTATTTTGCTTTGTTCTAAGTAATGCACATGATGAATTAATTCTACTTATATTCTGTGTCTAGGCACTGGATTCAGGTTTCCGTTCTTTCCTTCCATGTGAACTGGAAAGCAGGAACCTCTCTCTTATTAGCCATCTCAGAGTAAAACCACAGAAGCTGTGAAGGAAGAGAATTAAGAACTTCAAACCTGAGCCTAAAAATTAGACATTAAGGAGTTATTTGTGTCACTGTCCTAATGTAATATAAAAATGCATTTCAGTATGAAACGCATAAGGACATCCTGTGCATGGAGTCATGTTTGGATAACATAGCTGTAGTTATTCCCTGTGGCGGGAATCCACTCTGTCTGGGTGCCAGCTGCCTGACAAAGCCACTTTATCACTGCCCTCCTTATCTGAGCAGGGGAGAGAAAACAAAATGAAAGGCTCATGGGTCGAGATAAGGACAGGGAGAGATCACTCAGCAGTTACTGTCACAGGAAAACAGACTCAGCTTGGGGAAAATTAATTTAGTTTAATTTATGACCATTTAAATCAGAGTAGGGTAATGAGAGGAAAACTGCAAATCTTAAAACACCTTCCCCCCGCCCCTCCCTTCTTTCCGGCTCAGCTTTGCTCCTGATTCACTCTACCTCCTCCCTACAGGGGTGCGGGAGTTGGGAATTGGGAGCTGTGGTCAGTTCATCATGCATTATTTCTTCTCAGAGGAAGACTCCCCACACTCTGCCCCTGCTCTGGTGTTTCCCCCAGGGGCTGCAGGTGGATCTCTGCTCCCCCAGGGGCTGCAGGTGGATCTCTGCTCCCCCATGGTCCCCCAGGGGCTGCAGGTGGATCTCTGCTCCCCCAGGGGCTGCAGGTGGATCTCTGCTCCCCCATGGTCCTCCAGGGGCTGCAGGGGCACAGCTGCCTCCCCATGGGCTGCGCCTTGGGCTGCAGGGGAATCTGTTCTGGTGCCTGGAGCACCTCCTGCCCCTCCTTCCCCATGGCCATGGTGTCTGCAGAGTTGTTGCTCCCCAGTGTTGTCTCTCCTCTCTCCGGTCCAGCTGCAGCTGCGTGGTTTTACCCAGCTCACACGTGTGTTATCCCAGAGGCTCTGATGGGCTCAGCCTTCACCGGTGCCAGTGGCAGGTCCATCCTGGAGGCAGCTGGCCCTGGTTCTTTTGTTCGCAGGGGAACCTTCTAGCACCTTCTAACAGAAGCCAGCCCTAGAGCTGTCCCTCCCACCCAAACCTGGCCATGCAAGCACAGCACGTTCCCACCGTGCGGTTTCATGCTTTGTCATGATACGTAGATGTGACTGCTACAGTGAGACGTGCTCCTCTAAGCGTTGATGGCTAAATGACACAAGTACCAGAGGAGCTGTTGAATCCCAGCGGGCCAGCCTGGTTGGCTGCTGGCAGTCGGGGCACTGCTGGCCCTGCTGACTGCACAGGCAGTGTCCCTGCTCTGCCAGCACCAGCAGAGCAGCCAGCGAGGCTGGGGGACAAAGCGTTACCTGAAGGGTATTTGAGGGATTGCTAGAGGGACAATTATCAAATCTGTTTGCTTCTTGACTCCTTGAAACAATGCTGGAAAACAGCCTTTGGAGAAGGCTGCAAACTTTTCTTGCCAGACCACAAGTGATTGCAAGAGAGGTACTTTAAGAGGTGAAGATGGTAAGGATGATAATAGAGAAAAAAAAAATTGATCTTGAATGAAGCAGTGAAAAACCGTCTGTATTCTCAATGTAGCAGCAATGAGTATGAATGTATTGCAAAAATATAAAACTATTCTAGGTCTTGCCTAGAATTCTTGACATTCATATTTATTTATGCAAACTACATTAATTTAAATTCTTTGCAGACAGGACTCAAGAAAAATTTTGGAATTAAGTTTACTTTTGCAAGTGGATGAATTTACTGTTCAGTATTAACATATAAATTTACTGGCCTTCACTGATGACTAGGAGAGTGGGAATGTCATTATTATTGGGAAAGAATCTGAACATAGAGAACTTGTATGTGTTAAAGCTACTCAGTAACTAAAGGTGGTTGCATGCTTTATTTTGCACAGGAGTATGCTGTTGATCTCTGGAACTGCTATGATATCTGCTAAATTTTCAATTTCTCCTTTTCTTTTTATAAGCAAAAGTATAAAATATGCCACCTTTGATGCACTTTAAATTTGAATTCAGCACATAGAAGCATGTAGAGTGGATCTGAATTGAGACAATGCCATCCCAGATTTTGAGTGTGGATTTCTTTTCCCTTCCTCCAAGTCCTGGGGTATCAATTTCTTATTTGCCCAAAATGTCAAAAAGTCTGCAAAAGGAATATTGTTTGTTTCCATACTCCCTCCTTTTGTTTTAAGTCATATCCTCACTGCTCGAAGTAGTTGGTGATTCAAGGATCATCCATCTATGTTGTGTCTTTAATTCTTTAATTCAAATGTATTTGAGGACTTTAAAGGAATTGGGACTGGATTAGGTGAAGAGAAATTAGCTAAAGAGATAAATCTAAGGCAGATTTTCAGGGTAGGACCAAGCTTCTTTCTCTCTGGTTGTGCTGATTTGGGTTAATGTTATATTGTGAGTGTCAGAGACTTCCCAAGGAAGAAGCTGCTGCCTTGGAAATTGATGAGCTGTGTGGAAAATAGCAGGAACATGGCATAACTTCATCAACAAATGGAATTCAGTAGAAGCTTTAGGTTCTTGGTTGTCATATGAAATGTTTCTCTTCTCTCGTTCATGCAGTGCTGAGCTGGCCTTAGCAGCTCTTCAGATGCCCATTTCTCTTCAGTGGGGTCAACACTTGAGAACTGGAACAGGATTAAAAGTGTGCAATGCTGTGATCAATGAAGCCTGTCACAATTGGTGGGGTGGTGCTGAAAGAGCGAGGGATAAATTACCTCATTGTCCAAGTTTCTGGATTATGGTGGTCCTGCTTCCCCTACTGCATGTGGCAGCTGATCTTTCATGACAGGGAATCGTACCCCACTGCTCTCAACACCTCTGCCTGTGAAAAAAACAGGAAGTGGAAAATAATTATGAGTGATTTCTTAGCAATGGATAAGATCCTGCATGAATTCTGAAAAAAATGCCAACAAATGAGACTGGCCAGGCCTAAGGGTGAATTTCTTCCTCATTTTTTGTATGTTGCTCCAAAAATGCTTTCAACATCCATTGTGCTGAGTAGTACTTACAGATAAAAACATGTGTTCCCAGCAGTTTGAAGCGGCTCTGCTGTAGTTTGACAAATGGGGAGAAGTGGCTTGTGTCATGGATATTGACGATATCAATCACAGGGCTGTCATGAAATTAAGAAGGGCCATCACAAGGAGAAAGATCCATGAGTGTTTATGTTCATTCTCCTTCTCCATATTTCATTGTCAAGATGTGGTCAGCTGGTATTCTTGTGCTGCTCGAAAAAAAACCCACTGGAAGTTCTTTACTCTGAGTGTGACCAGAAAAAATGACAGTAACAGATATTGATCAGAGTGGACATTAGTGCTTATTAAAAGGAGCTGTCCAGTATGAAAAACAGAGCTTGGTAAACAAAATTGCCCACGGGCAGCTCTCTTAATGGACTAATTCCCACAGACTTGCACCCACAGGCGCTGCCTTTTGTGCAGGGCTCCTCCCAGCTTTATTGCTGTGCAGAGAGCCCACAGCAAGGATGGGACCAGTCCTCTCTTGCCTGTAGCTTTACTGAAAGAAAGGCATTATTTGCGAGAACCATGGGAGCTGAGTGAACCCTACAAATGAGTATCGAGTATAAGCAGGCAACCATGGGCTTTCAGCAATGGCTGTTCCATGTTAAAACGGTGATCACTGGAAATCAACCATGCATGTGTTGAATGTGACCTTATGTGTAATGATATTTTATGCCTCAGTGCGCAGCTTCAGTGTAATTTGTAAGTTGTGGGTCCCAGTGTGTGGGAGTCCATGAATTTGTATATAGCCATGTACACACGTGCAGTTACCTCTGCAAATGTGATGGAGAAAAAAGTGAAAATACTGTTGAGACAACTAGCAAATTTGATTTAATGTGTGCTCTGATAGTCAAGAAGAGAATCCTAGAATTTTCAATAGATTACTAAATTTGATCCAAAGAAAATAATTAGTAAAACCTAGAAATTTCTGGTCTAGCTGTGTTTTCACCCTTCAAATACTTTTCTGTCACTGGCACCCAGAGAGATTCAAAGGTGATATTAGATTCGTCTTTTTTGTTCTTCCTGTTCACAAGGATTAGATTACGTAACAGAGAGACCAGATTTCTCCAACTCACTTAGTAAATGCAGACAAAGCATAAAGTCAACACCATTTTTTTACATTTCTCCATGCTACTCATCACCACAGTATTTATATGCCTCATGTATTACCGCTGGATCCTCGAAATGTGTCTAAAAAGAGAAAGAGAATACACTTACCAAGGCTTCACAGTGAAGTAAAATTAATGTATCCCTTAATAATGCAGAACATCTATGCTAAAGTGGGGGGGAAAAGGCTGCCTTTTCTGAGAAGTATCCTTTTATCTTGGATAAAAATCTATTTTCCTTTCCACACTGTGTGAGTGTAATGTAAAGGAAGCCTGATGCTGAAACTGACTTAAACCTGGTATTACATCCTAACTAGTCTTGACCCATCCCACTTGTGTGGTTTGGGGATTTTGTGGCTTTTGGTGGGGTTTTATTGATGTTATTATAATTTCAAATTATTAATTAAATTTCCATTGATGATATACATCCTTTTGTTTCTAATGAGATTAATCATGGTGGTTTTGTTGTTTGCTAACCTAATATTAGTACTGTCTCTCTGTAGCTATATACAGGATACAAAACTTCTTTTGAACTCAGATTCTTTAGAGATATCCTGACTTTTGGCACTTTTTAACAACTCTAGAAGGACATAATGTATTTTAAAAGGTATAATTCCAGTGGTGGTATGGTGCAGCACAAGTCTGTAAGATGGATCTTGAAAACTGGGGTATTGTTACAGTATATCATTATCTGGACATTTGTCATAGAACAGGTTTTCATAATAAGCTTCAAAGAAGGTGGAAGCCCAGATCTAAGCTTCAGGTTTTCAGAAGTACTTTTATAACAGGAGCTTTGTATTCTCTGCACTTTGACCAGTAATCTCCACATGACCATTAAGGTTGAAATAAATCTGGTTTCTCTATCTGGCAATGTAAGGTGAAACTAGAAAGACTGAATTTTAAATCTTTTATTCTATTTTATTCATTTAAATCCCTCTTGCTTCCCTGAATTTTCCGTAATCTATCTATTATAATGTATCAAAATTAGAGGTGGGGCATAATTATCTGTGAATCCTTTTCATTAGGTTGATTAAAGATAAAAGTATCTCAGACTTGGAGCAGGTTAAAGAGAGCATGGAGAATGTTGGACCAGCAAACCAGTTTTGTAAATTGTATGCCAAATGAAATGTCATTAGAATAGCCTTTTTCACAGCACTACAACATGAACCAGCTTCATGGTTGTTCCAGAATAGACTGAATGAAGAATCTATTCATAATGCAGTTAACCCCTACATTTCATGGGTTTACAAGTTTCTGAAATTTACCCATTGTGCTTCTATGACCTTTAATTCCAAGTCCTGAACACCTTATATTTTCAGACATTGAGTAAAGGACAGACAGTATGTTTCACTTAATTACCTTACAGTTCTGTATACAAATTGAGATATTTTAAAGCATTAAAGAAGCAATAAATCTGTACATTTTTAAGTCTCCCCCAATTTTTGTGGCTTAACTTTTTTAGAGGTAGCTAGAACAATTTTTGCAAGTTCTTTATAAAGAAGTCATAGGTATCTCTGTGATCAAATATTTTGGTTTTTGTTTTTGATAATATTGTGATCAATATTTTTATATTATGTTTTTGTTGATGCAAGTGTCTGAGTCTAAAGGAGCATCTTGTCATAAGTTTCTTCTCCAGACATATTAAAGAAAACGCCTCTAATAGGATAAAGTTCCTCTTTTTTCAAGAAAGGTTACATTCTAGTTGCAGTGGAAGTGCAAGGAAGTGACTTTGGAGCACTGACCTATTGCAGGTTCTGACTCATTCTTTCTCTCTTTAGAGGATATATCCCTCTTATTTCCAAAAAATCTTAACCAAAAGACAATTATTAGACATTTATACGTCTACTGTTAGATATTTTTTCTGTCATGTTTATTTGAAGTCTTGCTTTTTCCTATTCTTTTTGGGTTGTTTTTTTGTTTGTTTGTTTTTTGGGTTTTTTTTGTTCTAGAGGATACTGTTAGTAGTTTTAGAGATGGACCATGGTATCAGGTGATCTTGCAACCAAGAGGTCAGATGAGTGAACTGACATAGCATTTTTGAATGTGCTGCTTTGTCAAGAGGCTGACAGTTCTCCTGCAATGTACATAAAATCGCATATTGCTGTGAATGCTAACATGCTTGTCAGGAGCAGTTTCACCATTCTTTTTAGCCTGTGTCATGTAAGATTCCTTTAAGCAACTAAAAAACCAGCCATAATCCATTTGATTTTCTGTCTTCCCATGAGGAAAAGTTTTGACAGATGATAAATAGCAACTGCTGACAATCATCAATGTGGAGCTATCATGCTTTTACATTAAATACAAAAACAGTGTTGTAATGTCACTAGGGATAAGACTTTTGACACATAAGAGACAAATATATAATCCTCAGAACTAAATCACTATTGGGATCTGAGGAAGTGCAACAAAGCACAGCTGCTTTTAGAATCTCACAAAGTCAAACTAAAGCTAACTTTGATATCTGGAATTGTATGCATGTTCCAATCCAGGATATCTTGCCGTTGAGCCATAAGCTGCTGTTATACATGCAAACATCAGTGAATATATGTGCACAAAGTAGAAAGACACTTTACAGCACTGTCTTGTTTAATTAGGGCCAAAAAGGGACCAACATCAAAATAAAGAATGGTGCTTTCTGAGCCAGGGCTGAAGTGCCAGCTCTTTTCATAGTAAAAAGTCAGTTGCACCAGTCACACTGAAGTATTTTGTTCTGTGCAACTTGTTTGTTGCAAGTATTTTACCCATTTACTCATGAAAGAACAATTATTAAAATATAAATAGTAAGTTTAAGTACTTTGTGCTGGCTGGCAGTTTTAGCAATAAAATCTGAATTAGACTATTGTCTGACTGAGTGTTTCTAATATTTTTCATCTCTCCAGATGGGAAAGTACCATCAATGTAGTGGTAGTTTTATCATAATCTCTCTTCTAATGTAAAGCATAATGTATTTTACAGCAATTTTCGCAATAGAAGTTGTTAATATATAACCCTGTTCTTGCAAATGAATTTGAGTCTGTGTTTATTTCTAGTATACACTGTAAAGTTTCAATTCCATTCTTTACCCACCAAAAGCAGGAGAATGTAGAAAGAGAAAGTGGTTTGGAGAGAATTGAATAGTTCTGTATTAAAAGGAGGTGCTACATAAGTCCTGTAGCATCAGCACAAAGGAAGGAGTAGGCCAGTTGGGTAAAACTGAATTACAGGGAAGTGGTAATCTAGTTGAGACATATAGGCTAAGAAAATTCTGTCAAAATATGATTTCTTTTAGGGGGAAAAAAAAAGTATGTTTCTCCTATGCTTTTAATTATTGTATTCCACTTTCATTAACACTACTTTTTGTCTTTATTTGAAAATGCAGAAGGATTATAAAGAGAGCCATGTTTATACCAAAGCACTTTTTGATAAAATGAAAAATAATTTCAAAATATATTTTTGTAAAATGTAAGTCAATGGACAACACCTTTATGCATATGCCCTTGGATGCAATCATCTTCCTCATTTTTGTCACTCTCTGGCTGGGGTTACAAAATTCTCTTGGGGCTTATGTGGAGGGCGAGGTGCATGGCTCAGCTGGGGATATCTTTGAGACTGAGATTTGAGATTGGAATGTTTTTTTACCACTGTGAGATGCCTCAAAACTTTGTAAGGCCCACTTGCCTACAGGAACATGTTCTATAATAGCTGTAAGAGGAAAATCTGTGTTTATTCACATCTGTGGGGTTCTAAATCATAACCGCTGTCTTATGCTGTGATAAAGCTTTCCGTAATGTGGGGTTTCTTGCTTGTTTGTTTAAATGTAAGGAATTTTTACCAGCTGATGTACCTCTGTTTGCTGAGAATCACTGCTGTCTTGCACTATTATCTCTATAGCAGTCCCTGTTTCCAACTCAGGAACAGGAGTCAAGGGAGTTGCGCACACTCCCAATGCAAAATTTTTTGCATTAAATTCAGTGACCTATTTTATGTAGATATTGATATTGTGAGATTGCAGTACCCTTTTTGCTTTTAATATATGGGAATGAAAATGGCCCATGTATTAACTTCAGAAATGTATTTTATGTCTTTGACTTCCTAGATATTTTAACTAGAAATGTTTACATTAAGCCAATAGAAAATGCAGTCGAGGGAGGGAGCAGTCAATACCGTTTGTATCTGTTAGATAAAAGCTGCTTGCATTAGTGTTCCATCATGTCTTAATGTGACAGGCTTAAAGTTAAGACAAGAAGGAATCTATGGAATGGATAATTCAAGCAGAAGTACCCAAGTGTAACAGACAGCAGAGAAACTGTATTTGCAGTTTGTGAAGTCTCAGAGGAGTAGTAGTTTTTTTGGTATAATAAACAGAACATCCATGATCAAATGTACTCTTTCAGCCTTCTGGGACACTGACCATTCCCTTTTAAAGAGACCATCCTAAAAGTGTGTTCAAAATACACTTTTCCTGTCACAGTATCTGTCTTGCAAATCTTGTAAAATTAACTTTGGAATTTAGAGTTTAAGAAGGAAGCATAGTGAAAATCCATTCTGCCACTTAGGACTTACTGAAAATGTTTGGAACCATGGAGATTCAGAGCAATGTAATGAATGGCTTTAATGAACACATCAAATACAGATGAAGAATTTAGAGCTGAAATGGAGTCCTCCTTTGTGCTGTTAGTTTTGGTGCACTTTTCTCCCAGGAGTGGACCCCCCTAACAGAAGTTTTTGGCTTTAGAAAAACTAGAAGGATAGTAAAGTGAAGAAAAATATATGGTCTACATATTACTTCATTTTATTTTAATATAGGCACTGAACACATTGTTACTCTGATTTAAATTTATGAGAGAAACTATTTAAATCCTCATCAGCTCTACTAAATTCATGAGCTCCAGGTCTACATATGTATCTTTGTTCTTACCTTTGGCAGGCTGTACAATTTTTTTTTTAACTTTTAGCCTCCTAAGTAACTCTTAATCCAGGCAAAAACCTCAATGGATCTGTCTGGTGAGGGACTCTGGTCCCTCTGATAGTTTTTCTTCCTTCCATGAAGGCACTGTGGTGCTGTTTGGCTGGCATCAGACAACTTAGTTGTGATAGTGGCACTGGAAACAGCCCTCCTTGTATGGGAAAAATAAGTATTAGTGAAGTCAGTCAAGATGGTGCAATACCCACCAATAACAATGAAACAAATGTATTGATTGCATAGCTTTCTAGAAACCAAGCAGCACACTGTAATGCCTTAAGAGGAAATACCTGGGAAATGTAAGGGGCTTTTTTGGCATGTTATCAATGTGCCCAGGATAGTATCACCATTTGCACTTCTTTCATTCAAGAGCTGAAATACATTGAACTGAACTATCATTTCTTTATATTTAATGTGGTTTTTCTTCTAATCTGCCTGTCTGGAGGTTTTTTTTCTATTTCAGTCATTTGTGGCACAGTTGCTAATACCTAGAAGGACCTTAGCTGGTGATTCAATTCCCAAAATTGATAGAAATGTGAGAACTACACTGCGTCATAAAGGAGTACTGATTTGGGTTTTTATAGCTACAATATTTTTTCATGAGAAAATATTGCCTTACTCTGTGTGTAGTAGCCCTTTGTATTCATTTGCTTGGCCAACCTTTTCTTAGAGACTTTTAGCTGATAGCCAAAAGGAAATGAGCATGCTAGACTACATAGTAGTTTGGTACTTAATAGGTTTTTTGGGATGTAGGTAATTGGGTGAGAGTTCTCAGTCAGAAACAGGACAGAGAAGTATCCAAAATGCTGTATTAGTCTGCATTAGAGATCTCCCTTGATTTTTAATAGAAAGCTTTGGGAATTCTTCGAGGTGGAAAAAACCCCATATTCCTGCTATACTTTAATGAGAAGTACTTTAAACTTTGCACTTATAGAATCATCCTTCTAAACAGTCTTTTAAATACAGAAATTGTTCTCTCCAGCTTGGATTCCTCACTTTAGAGGTCATACTCTGTAGGTCTCCTCCTGCATACCTGTATAGGTCTTACAGAGCTTCAAAGTCCGGGCTGAAAGAACCATCAGTAGAGTGGGCCTTTCTGAGAGGGAGAGAGGAGACACAATTTCACTTATGACAACAGGTATTTCAGAAAGGTGAGATCATGTTTTTCACGCTTGTCCCTATCAAGGACTTTCATCTTGTTTTGAACATGTGTTACAACAGTCCTGATAATCCTTTCTGCAGGTTGTGTCGCATGTAGCGCTGTCTGTGATGTTCAGGAAATTCTGAATGGAAGGCAAAGGGATGTAAGTGGGTTTGAGTGAAAAGCTTTAAATCCGTGTCTTGTCATGTAGGAGCTGATTGCCAAGGACTCTGCAAGCCTGTGTATCCCCCCACTGGAAGTTTTGGATGTTGGGCCTTTAAGCATTCGTGTAAAGCCTCATAGCTTGTCAGGAGTCAGCTCTGGTATTTGGGTTTTTAATTTTTACATGGGTAAAAATTAAACAGGTTTTTACCGTTTTTCTACTGCAGTCTTATGTTCCAATTTGAAAAAATAAAAATAAATTAAAGAATGATTCTTATAGAGCAAATATATATGGATGAGGGAAGAAAAATGCCTTTTTTTTTTACATTTTTTATCTTTGTGCTTTTGTTTTTCATCTTTTGTACTTTTGTGCAATTTCTACTGTCTCATTATTTGCTGCTTTCTTCTTCCACCTGTCCTCTTGTTTTGTAACTCTTTCGTGCAATTCTTTTTCTGGAGGCTTCCCCCAGGCTACCCTTGATCTCTCTAGAAAATTCTGTTCCCTTTCATTAGCATCCCTTTTATTTGATTCTCTGTTCCTTTATATGTCCTACCTATATTTCAGTTCTAGTTCAGCTTCTTAGATAATTTGAGGGGGGGGGGGGGGTGTGCAGGGTTTGTTGGTTGGTGGGTTTTTTCCTTATCATAGGAGCTTTGGAGGGTTATTTGTTCCCTGCATCTTTATGATGTCTCTATCTTGCTGTTCTCACAGAATTTCAGCTGGTTAAAGTGCCAAATCTGTCAGACTGTGCTTTTTTTTTTAAATCCAGGCATTATTGACAAAAGATTTTGGTATGCCCTGAGTGGGAACTAATTAAAAACCCTGAAAATAAATTAATTCATATCTACTGGAGGTGTGATCTAAGTCACTTTAGCAACTTCTGTATGTAGTTATTTAGAATTAATATTACAAGACATAATGTTTTATGTAGTATCTTTTAATGGTATATATAGCATCTCACCATCAAGATGTGCTTTCAGATTTTTTGAAATATCTCAGTTTGTAGTGTACAAAGGTTAAAAGATATCTAATAACATGAAGTAAGTGAAATTTGGTACATTTTTGAACTTATTTAAGGGTTTTNTTTCTACTGCAGTCTTATGTTCCAATTTGAAAAAATAAAAATAAATTAAAGAATGATTCTTATAGAGCAAATATATATGGATGANAAACAGTCTTTTAAATACAGAAATTGTTCTCTCCAGCTTGGATTCCTCACTTTAGAGGTCATACTCTGTAGGTCTCCTCCTGCATACCTGTATAGGTCTTACAGAGCTTCAAAGTCCGGGCTGAAAGAACCATCAGTAGAGTGGGCCTTTCTGAGAGGGAGAGAGGAGACACAATTTCACTTATGACAACAGGTATTTCAGAAAGGTGAGATCATGTTTTTCACGCTTGTCCCTATCAAGGACTTTCATCTTGTTTTGAACATGTGTTACAACAGTCCTGATAATCCTTTCTGCAGGTTGTGTCGCATGTAGCGCTGTCTGTGATGTTCAGGAAATTCTGAATGGAAGGCAAAGGGATGTAAGTGGGTTTGAGTGAAAAGCTTTAAATCCGTGTCTTGTCATGTAGGAGCTGATTGCCAAGGACTCTGCAAGCCTGTGTATCCCCCCACTGGAAGTTTTGGATGTTGGGCCTTTAAGCATTCGTGTAAAGCCTCATAGCTTGTCAGGAGTCAGCTCTGGTATTTGGGTTTTTAATTTTTACATGGGTAAAAATTAAACAGGTTTTTACCGTTTTTCTACTGCAGTCTTATGTTCCAGGTTAAAAGATATCTAATAACGTGAAGTAAGTGAAATTTGGTACATTTTTGAACTTATTTAAGGGTTTTGTTTTTGGTTTTTTTTGTAATGATGACTTATTTTCTTGAAATGTTAGGTATTTAAACACCCATTTATTTCAATAGTTAATCCTTGCTAGGTGCTAGTTTTAATATTTTAATGCTTAAAAATCAGTCTTCACAGACCTGGGCAAGTTGTCATTGGAATTAGCTTCATGTAGGAACATAAGGTATTTATATTCTGTCTTTTCATATGTGAGCCTACACATGTTTTAGAATACATGAGAAGTCTGTAGACTGCATGCTAAAAAAACCTTCTTGAACAGTTGCAGATCTCATATGCCTTTACCCACAGTTTACCCCATGACCCAACCAGGAGCTTACCTTTGACTGAGTGGTTTCACTGACTGTCTCAAAAGTCTACTGGCTATCAAATTAGGCATGTGCTTATATAATTCACTAAGAGTTATGCCTCTTGAAAAACCATTTCTAATAATTTGTGCATGAATTCTAGCAACACAGTTGTCCTTGATGTCAGTGTGAACTGTATCTCTAATATTTTTTCAACTCTTTCAAAGTGTAATGAATTTTGAGTTCAATAGTAAGTATTTGGCATACAGAACTCTTGCTAAGTTAATAGGATGTTTGCCTATTAAAAGTTGCAGAATCAGACTGAATTTATCCAGCCTGCTTTTGCGAAAATAAACAGAACAGCTGTAGTGCGCCTTGGCTAAGTATTTCAATGTCTAGCTGAATTACTGTTTGTACTTTCTAATATCTAATTTAACATTTTGTGTGAATTTGCTATCAGACTGTCATCAATCCATGCCCTTTCTCTTAGGATGAGATATAACACTATGATTATTCGTAAATCATTTCTAAAAATCTCCAGCTGACTAATCTGAAGCTGACTAATCATTCTTCACAGTGAATAACCTGTCCTCCCAAATTGTAAGATGTGTTGATGTCCATCTAGAGCTTTATTTCATCCTGGTGATGTTATTTCTGCAGTGTAATGTGGTGATCAGAATTGCACACAATATCAACATGTGGCCTCAGTATTTATGCAGTACCAGAATGCCTTCCCTTGAAAAAAAATTAATTCCCTTTTTATTATTTGGTCTCCACCTTATCCAATTTCTTGCTCTGAACTTTTGTTTGCCTTTTGATTGCTGCAAAATGTTGTGTATGATCATGGAAAATACTTTAAACTATCTTATTCCCACTTACTTTTCCCGGTCTCTATTCTGTATTGTGCTTTAATTTAGATTTCGGACTCTGTGATTATTTTTGGTCCCTAGCCTCATTATGTTTTACTTCTTTACATGGAACTGCATAAACTACTTAGCATCCCATAAGCCTAATTCTCTCCAAATCATTATGACTTTGTTTGCTCTGTTCCTCTGTATTTACTACTTCTCAGCTCTGTCATCAGCAGATTTAGCTACTTTTGAAAGGATGTCCTCCCACAAGGTCATTTCTCTATTAGCTTAATAAAAACGATCCACGTGTGATCACTTGCTACACTTTTCTTGCTTATGGAGTCCTTTTCTAGGACAGGCAGCTTCTCAGAGGTGTGGGTAGTAAGACTGCTCTCTGAACTGTGCAGTGCAGATGTCCTGCTCCCAGGGAACTGATTTACACATCTTCCTGGTTAAGTGGCAGTGGGGTCATTAAGTATGATGGAGGGACAGAAGCAGAATTCTGTGATTACAGGGACACAACATGAAACTTGTCCAATAAGAGGCAAATACTGTTTTATTAATAAAAGTAACAATTCTTTAGGGCACAGAAGGAAAAATCTCATGATCAGCATATCTGTGTGCCCAAACCTCATAGCATTTGAGCTGCTTTAGAAGTGAGTTGACTCAAGCATTAGAAGCAAAACAACTTTGGACAGTTTACTCTTGAGATGGTCAATAAAACAAGAAGTTCCTTTGTGCAGGGCTCTGTGCTGCTCCAGCTATCCTATTCCCTCTGTCAATTAAAGTTACCTCTGGAGGATTTTATTGCAAATGTGTCCCTATATTTCAAACAAAAAGGTGTAAAATAAAGTTGTATGGAAGGACGTGGTTTACAAAATTTAATCCTTATTGGATGTACTTCTAACTTCAGGTATATTATTAGAACATTAGAATAGCCAATGACCTTAACTTGAATCTCTTTATATATTTATTATGTGCCATAGAGAGAAGTTATTATTTTTCACAACTATTTCAACACCTACTCAGTGTGTTATTCTCATAAACATTTTTTTCTACCTGGTGTCTCTCACTGTGATTTGATGTAGATGACTTTGTATGAGTAAGACAATGGAGAATCCAGCCTGGATTCTTAGAACTGTTCAGTTCTTCTACAGAGAGACCCTTCTTGGTCACTTTGACCAGAGGTATCTTCTGGTGCAGTTTACAGCCACCACAGGATTCCTTTAACTTAAGTAGCCTTGAACAACCTCAGCATGTATAGGGACTAAATCAGAGGTAATTTAAACTACTATGACTTTGCATGGCTAAACTAATTCTGATTAGCTGAACAAAATTACTCTCAAAGTGATTTGCTTCTCTGTAACTGAGATGGGAATCTGGCAAACAGAACATGCTGGTGAATTTACTGTACATCCCAATATAGATGTATGCACTTCATGTAAAACAGCCAGGCAAAGAGACAGTATGGCTACAGAGGGAGAGCATAAGGTTCATTTAGCTGAGAGCAAAATGAATTCTTTACCTAAGTATTCCCAAAAGAAGGGTAAGGCTGCATTCCAGAAACTGCAATACACGTTCCTTGGGGAAAAGTGAAATGTTAAAAGGTTTTACCATCATACTAGGGCTGATAATTAGGCAGTTATGACTATTAACTTTGACAGAAAACCAGCATTAAATGCATTAGATTCCAGAGTTTGGATGTAGAGAGCTAGGGAAATAGTAGGGGCTTTGGTGAGCCTTTCTGAGAACTCACTTCAGACAGGTTGGCAATGAAGAGCTAGAAGGTGTGAAAATAATTCCCCTACATGTGTAAGGATAAAAGAATGATTCTGGAAAAGACACTGAGCAGGGAATTTGTGTTCAGTAAGAATGTAGATATTATTATAAACACTGATAATAATTGCCTCAAAATCTACTTAGTGCATAATTTTAGCAGTGCAGCATAAAGCTGGGTTCTTAAAACCATAGCTGGGTCAACTAGTCTGTTTTCCTCTATTCTTCCACTGGGAGGTTTCAGGGGCAATGTAATACAGTCAAATAAGACAAAAAAGTCTCTGAATCCTGAAGTCTCTCCTCAGCAGTTGACTGCTGCATGGATGGGTACAGAGCACATTTCTACTTTTTCCCCAGGGCATACCAGATCAGGAGAATGGGTGAAATGAAAAGAACAGCTTCAACCAAACTACTCCTGTGACAGAGCAAGCAGTGACTAGAAGATCAAAGAGTGCTATAAACTGTGCTCAGACTTCTTGCTAGTCCCAGAACTGTGTGTGTGAATGGAGAAGAGTATTCCATGTCAGTGAATGCAGGTCTCTTTTATACCACATGGCTCAATGCAGTTTATTAAGGAAACCAGTGAGTGAAGAGTTGAATCTGTTATGCTCTGTCTTTGGTAAAAATTATAACAAGACCTCCAAACTTCTGACTCTGTGGCCAAAGTCAAATCTCATGTTTAGATAACTTAATTTTATGCTCAGTTCATTGAATATGTCTATTGATTTGAAAAAACATATTGTACAGTTCCCTCTAGCAGTGTTTGGCAAAATTATGGAGGAAGACTGTTTAGTCAAATAATATACAAAGTCATGATAAATTCATGAGATATAGAACCAAAGCAAAACTCTGTCACTGTTCCAGAATTAGCTAACAATATTTGGCATTTCTGATAGCTCGTTTCACTGGAGATTGTCAAGAAACTGTTTGTTTGTAAGACTGTGTTCTGGATTTAGTGGCTCAACAGAAATTTGAATCAGCTGTGAATTGATCTCATCACTTCTTCCTGTTTCTTTTCTCTGTGCATATTCTTGAGGAAAAACTGGGTCAAATTCTACTCCTAGATGGAACCTATTTAAAATGAGCAAGAGTTATGTACAATCCAAATGAATAATTTGGCTTACAGTTATTCAGTTGAGCAGTGTGACAGCTGAACAGCGATGTTTTCTCAGCTATACAGGGAAATCCTATTTTCTTAGTTTTGTGAAAAAGCAAAACATTTCTTCTCACTTTGGGCTATAAAGAGAACTCAGAGCAGTTTTCACAGGCAGAAAGGAATTATTTTTACATGGGAGTATTTGTGAGGTGAAAAATACCTCCATACATGTATTTGCATTTTGCTCTGCTTCCTACAGCAGCATGCATGATGCATGCTCACTTGGGGGGAGACCATCTTACATAACAAGTTTTCCAACCTAGGCTTGCACAAAATTGTTGAGAGCATCAGCCCAGGGTGGAAAATTCATGTGCTTATATAGGTGTGTTTTAAACTTTCAGCTGTGTCATTGTACACTTAGTTTTTTGGGGTTATAGCTGTGAAAGGTTAGAAAGCATACAAAGCAGATGAAGAGACATTGATGCACTGAGACAGGGTTCAAAGCAGGTGGCTTTGTAATTGCATGCTTGCAAGATCATCAGATTTCTACTGTGAAAGCTTAACTAACTTGAATCTTTTATCCTTTGCTGGGTTCTGGGCTGTGCTGCTGCTCAAAATGTACAGTCACAGGATACCTGTGCTCTAAGAATCAAAAGACCCGGATTTTATTTTCAGATTGCCTACAGACGTGCTGTTTCCTCTTATCAGGTCACTGTATCTTTCTTTAAATTTTATTTCTCAGTGGTAAATTAATTCTGTTATTCTTTGAAAATATATTAAGATCCATGGATAGAAAAAGCCCTTTTTTCCATTGTATTTTAACATGCATTGGGATAGGTGGTGGAGTCACCATCCCTTGAGGTGTTTGAGGGGTGTCTGGATCTAGCACTGGGGGACAGTGTTCAGTGGTTTAGGGGTTACAGTGGCGGTGCTGGGTTGATGGGTAGACTTGATGATCTTGATGGTCTCTTCTAACCTTGATGCTTTTAGGACTTTGTAAGGCAACTAAATAAAAAAATGCAACATCTGATGCACAGAAACCTATTGAGGGTCTTTAGTCCACAACAGGCTATATGAATATAAACATTGCAGTCAATTTTAACTGCAAGTGCACTACATAAAAAAAAAAACCCAAAACCACAAACAAAAAAACCTCAACACCACAAAAGAACCCAAACAATCAAAAACCAAGACAAACAAACGAAAAACTCTAAAAGAAACAAATAAAAAGCACTCAAAACAAACAAAACAATAATACAAACCCAAACAAAATATCAGTGATTTAACCAGCTTAACTTCATTATTAAAGCAGCTTGAAGTTCTTGACTTCACTGACACTGGATCTGGTTTTGACTTCTATTTTTACAATCCAGTTCTAGCTTTTGCCTACATATATCAAGGTGGATAAACATAAATAAATTCAGGCTCCTTTGCCTATGAGATGACTTAGTTTCCCCAGGTAAGGCTCTAGTCAGCCCCACTCCCAAACCTCTATAGCTGTTTTAACATGGCATTCTGACAAATATAATAAGACAGGTCAGCTCTACTGTGTTTGTTATAAAGTCTTTTGAATCAGAAATTGGCTTATGTCACTTCAAACTTGTGTGAAATAGACATTCTCACCAGTATGAAGAGATCTCCTTGCCATATTGCTTCTGGAGATATCCTGGTTAGCTCTCAATTAAAAAATAAAAATAATGATGAGTTAGAAACTGAAAGAGATACATCAAGAGAAGTCTTCATAAAATTAATGCCGGAAAACTGATTGCTCTCACAGATTCCACATCTAGACAATACCTTTGTATGAATTCTAAATCATCTCAGTCTGGATTCTAGTCATGAAGGCTTCTACTAGAAATCATTATGGAATCTTTGATTTGCATTCCTCCTTCTGGTAAATCTATTCATAACATGAACGTTATTAATCAAGAACTATTTCCAAGCTTTGTCCTGTGTTCATGCAATCAGAAATTGATTTTTACTTCTCTGGAACTGAACTTTGAATTGCTGGTGCTTTTTTTCTTGCATTCCTTCCTCTATTTCGATTAAAATAAAGAAAAAAGTTCATAAAAGTTTTTCTATTGCAGTATATTGCTAGAAAAGTACATTGAGTGTAAATCCAGGGATCTGTGAGGGCAGAACATCATGCTGAATGAAATCTTGGAGCTGACATATGCCAGGCATCTCCATCTCCCCTCTTACACTGTCTAGCCCTAAGACTAGGAGGTGAGCAATAATACTGTGAAGGTTGTATCATCATGTTCCTTTTAATGTCTAGCAACAGATACAGGAAACTAGAAAGGTTTGGCAATTGCAACTTCTCATTTTCAGTCCTGTTGGAGAACACTGAGGGAATGAGAATGCAACCACTCTTCTTTTTCCCTGTGGACTCTGACATGAGCAATGTGTAAGATGTACTTATAAAGAAGTGCATTCTGAATGCTACTTTACCTTCTTCAGTGTCATGAGGAACTGTCCATTCTCTCATATTCTGCTAAATTAGCTCAGTTACATCCTGCCCTTTTATTTCTTTGGGTCTCTGTGCAGAGACCTGTCATGGTTTCACCCCAGCCAGCAAATAAATTCCACACAGCTGCTCGGTCCTTCTCCCCACATCAGGATGGAGGAGAGAATCGGTTGAGTAAAAGTGGGAAAACTCATGGATTGAGACAGCTTACTTAAAGCTGTGCACAAAAGCAAATCAAAACAAGGAATTCCTTCACTGCTTCCCATGGGCAGGCAGGTGTTCAGCCATTCCCAGGAAAGCAGGGCTCTGTCACTTGTAACAGTTATTTGGAAAGACAAAAGCCATCACCTTAAACATCGCCCTTTCCTGCTGCTTCCCCCAGCTTTACCCTCTCAGCATGATGTCATATGGTATGGAATATTTTTTTGGTCAGTTGGAATCAGCTGTCCTAGCTGTGTCCCCTCCCAGCTTCTTGTGAATCCCTATCCTTCTTGCCAATGTAAAGGTAAAGAACCAGGAAAGGCCTTGGCTCTGTGTAAGCCCTGCTCAGCAAAAAATAAAACATCCCTGTATTATCAACACTGTTTTCATCACAGATCCAAACACAGTCCCATACTAGCTACTGTGAAGAAAATGAATTCTATTCCAATCAAAACCAGTTTACACTGAAGCACATACTTTATTGACTTTTTTTCAGATGACCAAATAAATAATTTGTTTGGGGGAAAGTATTGTACAGTAGATTTATTTCCTTCTGGAGTTTTGGGTTTTGTAGTCTTTTGGAATGTTTTCACTAAAAGTCCTATATGTAGCATTGCTACATGTAGCACTTCAAATGTGTAAAAATGAGACTATTGAGATGAAAACTCATCTTTTCCTTTAACAGGGGAAAACAGTCAAATCTGAAATCCTTGCCATTATTAGAAATGTATAAGTACTGAAAGGAATGTCTTTTCAAGGATACTTAAGATTTAGTTCTAGTGTTAAAAGAGGAAATAAGATGTCTTGGTTGAAATCACTGGCTAGCAATCAAACTTTTCAACATTTTACCTGAAATACTTTTTCGAAGACAGCTTCTAGGCCTCACTTATAAAGGGGTAAATGCATGCAGTGAGGATGACAAGCAAAAATCCCCAAAGGAGGAGATGAAAAATGAGTGTGCCTAGTTTACATTGTTTCTTGTATTGCAAAATCTTGGCAGGGAGATGGTTATTGGTTGTTGGATGAGATAAGGAGTGTTGAAAACTTTAGTTGATTGTGTCTGCCTCCACCATCAGTTGTCTTTGTGACATCAGGTCTATAAGATTAGATGTTTTAAAGGAGACAGTATCAGCTCAAGGATGCTGAAATAGGTTGCTTTAAAAACACATTTCTGTCTAACTTGGTTGCAATTCTTCTACATTAAAATATGTAAATTGATTATAACTGTGTGGGTGTTGTAAAATATGCCTTTCTAAACCACTTACAGGTGGTAATATATCACCCTTGTCTCAGGTCTCTAGAGGATTTCACTAATTACTTTTCCAGAAATATAGAGGAGGTCAGTTGTCTGCTACCTTTTATTACTACTTACTTGAGCAGCAGCTTTAAATAGTTGTCTGGAAAAAAAAGAATGAGTAAAGAATTTTAAAACCTGCAGGGAAATATATTTCTTAAGTATTTGTTCCTTGGTTCAAAATGTAAGCCATAAATGCTGCAGGAGGCAATATGGAAAATATGGTAATTGAGACAAAACAAGAAAAGACAGGCTGGAGTGGAGAGCAGAAAACTCAGCTTTACCTCTGGTTGTCCTGCTATGTAATAAGCTCTTTGTTAGATTTGCCTATCCAGTAGACAACTAATATATTGCTATTTGTGGTTATATAACAAGAAGTGACAAAAATAGATGAAATTTCTATTGTTGCATAACTTCTATTCCAAATTGCACTAGTAATTTTTAGATTTACCTTTGTGCTTCATCCAGAGCCAAAAGGCAAATTAAAGTACTGATTCACTGTGGGTTTTGTTATTTGTTATTTGTTGGGTTTTTTAAAAATAATGATGTAAAGCTAATTTACATAGAGGGATTGATCACTGTGAGTGTTACAGTGGAAGCTCTTCACACAAACACTTCCTGCTTGTGATAGAGGGTCTGTAAGGAAAAAATGCTTCCAGTCTCTCTTGTCCAGAAACCCATGTGATTTTGGTGTAATATTCTGACAAGTTGTTGATTCCACACTGAGGCTTGCTGAGTAAATCCTGTGAGGTGTTGAGTGTCCTGAACAGCAGCCAAAGGATTACTGCCCTTCGCAGGAAGTGCTTGGGGTTATGCTCACACCTTTTTGGCTTGGGCTCTGCATTGCTGAGTACTTCATGTGACTGTATAATTGTAATAGGGGCTTACAAACTAATATTGTAACTTTCCAGCTGGTTTCTAGGAACACAACATTGATCTTTAACTTGTATATTATATATTACGAAATATTCATTAAGCAATGGTTTAAGGCTCTGCATTGCACAAAGCGTAAATAGGAAAGGGATTCTGCCCCCATCAATATGTAGATTGGATTAAGCAACCTATAGATGGTTACCAGGGTAAATCCTATCCATATGAATGGGTCCCTAATGTAATAAACATAACATGTTGTAGCCTCAGCTAATGTAAATGAGATTGGTGGTTCTGCTGATTTACACCAGCTGAACATTCACCCATATGTTCAGTAGTAAATATTTGTTAGATCAGCCCATAAATAATATTTTATTTGCAAGTGTACATGGACACAACCATCTAGACTCTAAATGAAGTTTAACACATGAATGATGAAAAGGTTTCTCCTGCAGAGGCAAAGATAAAAATATATTTTTGAAAACAAGTTGGTGTTACTGCCAACTTGTCTTGTCTGTCTTTTCTTTCATGGTGATGCATGAGTGTATCTTCAGCATGAAAAGTAACTCTGGTTAAGTTTACTCTGCCCCCTTCTCTTATTTGACTTTTTCTAGAAATCTAATGTCTGAGACCTAAACTCAAGATCCCGTGGAGTGAATGTGAATGAGGCTGGATTGTGATGGGAGAACTGACTTATTATCTGTGTCATCTGTCAGATGTGTCAGGCTCACAGAATCCTTCACTTAGCATCACACCAGATTTGATAATGGAGAAATTAGCTGAAACTTGGGAAAGTAAATCAAGCTTTAACTCTAGGAAGTGAACTAAGTTAGCAGCTATTGGAAATGGAAAATTATGTGGTTGTTTCCCTTTTCTTGCTTTCTCTGTCCTCAAAGTTTTTCCAGCCTTTTTGGTTGCAAAACACCCAATCATGAATGCCAACAGTTCAGCACAGATTTACAGTGTTTATGATAGCTAAAAACATTGTAATAATATTTTGAATATCAAATATTATTGTTTCTCATGTTATTTTTATTGCCAAGTATATATTTTTTTCTGTAATCTATATGATATCATGCAGGCCGATGTCAACTGCTCTGTTGTTTTCTTATTTGGTCTGCAAGTAGGAAGTCTGCATTTTCCATCAGGATACAGTTACTAAGGGAGCAATCTTGAAATATCTGGGGATGGATATGCAAATAAGGCAAAACTGTGTTTGCATGGTCTAGACTGCTAATAACTTGGAAAGCATGTAGGTATGACTAATGTGGAAAGGAAGTTCTTCCAAAACCTGAGCCATTCAGATCAAGATGAGTATTTCAATAAGTGATAAAGTGTTGTGGGTTTTCTACTAACGAATGTTGCTCCTGAGTACAACCTAAATGTTACAGACTGAAGCTGATTTTATTTCACAGGATCCACTGAGCAGCCATCAGATGGTTATCTGTATTGTAGTTAAAATTTGTAAGTGAACTATTTTCAAAGTGAAAAAAATCAAAGCATTTTTCACAGCCTTCAGAGAGATCTAAACTTCAAGTATTATTTTATTTTTGCTAGCCTTGAAGTGGATCCAGAACCTCAGTTGTTAACTTGAAACTGGTTTCTATAGTTCAGAAATATTTCTGAAACTTTACATGGTAATAAAAATGTCTTACAACCTCAAATATTAAATAAAACACTCCTTTTTTGTTGGTCTGGACCAAATATAAAAGCTTATGCCATATGTTGGAAATTATTTTTTCAATTTGAGGTGTTATACTATGCTATTACTTATAGCATTTAATTAAAATTATTGCTTTCATTAGAATCAAAGAGGTTACAGATGGTAAAACTACTATATCACCAAGCACATCTCCCTTTTAAAATGGTAATGTTACGTAACAACAAGGTGGTCCATATTATTCTGTACTACCACTGAGATTAAAAGAAAAAAGGTACTATAACAATTTATGTGTTAACCTGTTTTATAAGATTGCTGTGATTTGGTTATCAAATCTAGTAAGGTTTACTTTTGATTTTCTTTTCTTTTTAATGAACTACCAGGGTATAAAAATGTATTTAAGAAAAAAAGAAAATCCATTTCATGATGTGCATTGTGCCAATGTTTGGCTACAAACAACATTTTAACAGATATCATCAGAGAACTCAGTTGCATACCTCAAAGATGGTCCCAGGCTGCAGAATCAGTATCAAAAACCAGTCTCTTTTGAAGTATGAGGATTTTTAGATCTTTGGCTTTGACTGATGTCTCAACTAAAAGTTAAAGTGTTTAAGTAGAAATTCAAATGTATTTCATCAGATAGCCTACATATTTATCACTTGACAGATTTTTTTATCATCCGAATGTATTTTAAACAGAAAACTCCTACATTATGTGCAACATAAGTATAAAGTTAATATTGTGATACACTTGTTTTTATTGTAGACATTTCTAGAGGTATGTAAATCATATGCAGTTGAATCCTTCTCTTTAATATTACAATTGCCAAAAAAATTTCTCTAACTTAATTCAGTTACTTTGTATTTCTGCATGTGAAATGGAAAGGAGAATGAGGACCTTTTTCATTTTGCATTGCAATTCTAATTAAGTTTGTAATACACTACTTCATGCTATGTAAATATTTTCCTTGAACTAACATTCTCTATGGAGACAAAACATTTCCAAAATTAAAAACAGGTAAGAGCAGAACAGACCCAGAAAGCCTTGCAGTAAGATGTGCTTATGGGGATGTGCTTTGTCCTAAGGCAAACTGTCTCGGCCCTAAGGACCAGTCCAGTGTGGAGGCTACCCCAGTGCGTCTCCTTGAGCCACGCCATTCCTGTCCCTGGCTTGGCTCCTGCACGTGCTGCTCTTCTCTGCTCTGATCTCCTCCTGTACCTGGAGCAGTATGAAGGACAGTGGTGATTTTGACCTGCCCTGATTCTGTTTGCCGTGATCTGTGCAGTTATTTTGTAAGAGAACCTTTGGGTTGGAGTACCTGCGCTCCCTCCTTGCATGAGCCAGCAGCTGGAAACGTCTCGTAGGGAACAGCCATAAAACACATATGGCACATGAAATGACCTTTCAGGGTCCAGCAGCTGGAGATGGTGATGGTTGTGTCAGGAACTGTGCTAGGTGTCTGCTGAGGCCCCAGGGTGAATTAGGTGGGCTGAGTTCAGTGCTTCCTCTTTGTGGTTTTGTTTCTTCCCCATCCTGGGAGGTTGCACTTTCCAGCAGCTCCTGTGATCTACTGCTGGTTACCGGAGGTATGGGCTAGGAACTCTGTGAACTGCTTGTAAATTGAGCACAACTAAAGAGCCACGGGTTTACTAACCCTGTTCTGCTGCTTAGGCTGCATGGAAATAATAATTTAATATTAAAATGCCTCTGGATCTCTTATTCTAGGCATAAGAAAAATATTATTTAACTGGTACACATATTTATTTCTGTAGAGCTGTAGTGCTTTTTTTGTGAGGGGTCCAAAATAACTGCATATGAGGTAAAGTCTCCCAGAGGGCTTATAATGTACAGTGAGGTGGTGTTTGAACTTGCTTTGTTATTGTGAAATTTACCTATGTCACACCGGAGAGACTTGAGCAAGGGAGAGATTACACACAGTGTTTGAAGAAAAGAAAAGGTAATACATTTTGCAAATAACACCTCTCTGTGGGGGGGTTTAAGTGCATCCTTAAGTGCATATTGGGTAGATAATACGACCTAAAAGTAACTTTGCTTCTCTTTGTGGGAAAAGTAGAAGTGAGCTGAGACTCTAAAGAAAAATATAAGAAGGGAATAAACATTTTCTACGCAATTAAACCAAATACAATTGAAACTACAGGGAAAATCACCAGTTAAAATATAATAAACAGTCTTGAAGTCTCTGAATTCCCACAGGAAGGGATTGTTCTGTTAGAGGAATTCAGTATTATTAAGTAGAATTCACCCGACAGGGCAGGAAATCCCCTGTAGGACAAGCAGAAGTTTAAAGCTCAAGGCTGCGTATTGAACTATGTGCTTTTCTGTTAAAGAGAGATTATTAAAGTAAGGGAAAGATAAGACAGGAGCACTTCTCTCGTTATCCGGGCATGCTATACGTCCTGCTTTTGCCCCTCATTAGTGGACTTATCACTTGCTTAGCCACTGAGGAATTGGAAATATTTCCTTATTACTGAAAAAAATATGAGAAAAGAGATGAAAAAAGTTCCTTCTTAATAAATGTTGTAGGATTTATTAAGAAGTCTAGTGGGATGAACATTCAGGGGCACTGCCAGTGCTCGTATAAAGCATGAATGGGACAAAGATGCTCTCCTTGGGCTTCCCTGGCCCTACCCCAGGGATAGTCATAAGCCTTTGGTGCAAGGATGGTGGCTGGGACACGTATCACAGATGCCCGTACATGTGTAGGACATATTTGTTAGCACATATAATGGCATTAGTATTGGCAGAAGAAGCTGTCAGAGACTTCAAAATGACAGGGTACAAATGTCCCAGTGGAATCAAGGGGCGCTGAGACAGGAAGAAGCAAAGGCCAGAGAAAACATCTGTTACAAACAGGAATACAGGGGATGGAGAAAATAGTGTGGGAGGCAGAGGCACATATGCCTTGCTGCCAGGCATGCTGAAAAGAAGCTAACATGTTGGATATCACCCCCTGCCCTTCGATAGGAAAGGAAAAACAATGCAATCTGCCACAGCTGCAGAAAGTATCGGTAGAAAGAAAACAGCTTTAGGAATGGAGATTCAAACAGCTAGCATAGAAAAGCCTGAGAGAGTTACCTGCAGAGGAAGGAAGGGCAGAGTTGGGAAAACACAAATTAAGTCCATGTCTGTAGAAGGACTTAGGAAGGTTAAGGCAAATCAGCCGAAATTGATTCCGCTGTGTGGATTATCTCATTCTGGAGTAAAGCAGCTGTAAAGTTTAGCTGTGCTTCACACTAGAGTGGGAAAGCTGTAGCTTATGCATACTGGTTTCAGACTTTCAGCTGAGCTGCCTTTCCATAGTGTCCTGTAGTCAGAAATTACAATGTGACTATAGCTTGCACTTTCAAGTCACTCCTGAAGGAAGTGTCACAGGTAGGTAGCAATGTGACAGGCATAAAGGGTATGCAAATTGCCCAATTAGACATAACCTGCTATTGAAAAAACAGTTGCAACAGCAACAAAATGCAGCACAAATCATCATGCAATGTAAGAAGGCCAATTCAAAATGTATTCTACAAATGCATATATAATATACCTGACTTTTCTGTTTATTTATTTGGGCACTGGAATTCTTCAGGATCTTATGAAAGATGCAGTTCTGAAACATGAAATATCCTTTCTATGAGGGTGTGATGGCTAGGAATATAGATAAGAAAAGTGTCTTTATTTCCTATTCCCAATCCCATGGAGCATGCAGGCATCAGTTACAGATTTTTGTCCTGAACTACAGCTCAGGTCAGTGTCAGTTTGGTGGAGACTTACACTGTGCATTGGCTGATTTTAAGTCAGTGTGGTATTGAAAACAATATATAGTCATGGGACTGTATTTGAAAATTAAATGTAGCTGCTGTCTAAACAGTGTAAGTGCATTAGAGTACAAATACTCTTGTCTCCCTCACTTGTTTCCTTCCAATATTGGGGCAAATGACAAGACTCAGCATATTTCTAAAGGTGTGGAACATCATTCAGTTTCAGACTGGGTATCTTTATTTTATTGTGTCTAGCCAGTTGCATCTAGATTTATCTCTGTGCTCTGACCTAATGGTGGAGCATGTGAAGGTGTTCCTTCTTCTGTCTTCTGAAAAAATTTTATCCACCCTCTAATGACAGAAATAAATTATTCCTTCTCTTTGAAGTATTGTATTTCACTCAGCATTGTGGTGTCTGGCCACTTTCTGGAAGTGAATGGAGTGCTGCAGCTGAAGGCTGGTGTGTGTGTGGGTCCCACTACCTGTATCCACAGATAGCCCTTTAAGAAACATGTACGTTCTGTATCAGCCCACGCTGATGTAGTGTCAGGGACAAGATTCACGTAGAAGGGGTGACATGGTGTTCTCTTTAGTGCTCAGAAATCTCACTGATGCATCTTGCTTACATTCTGAAGGTTGACATGGTTCCTTATTTTGGTATTGTGAAATAATTCTCCTGGAGATCAGACTGTTCAGATGCGTGGGGTTTGTTGTGCCAGCCTTGCTCAGCAGCAGGAGGTGAGACGCTTGTCCTAAAATCACCCTCTAGATCCAGTAAATTCCTTCCTGTCACAAGGATATAGGATACCCGTTCTCTGAATCTCGCTCACTTCAGAGTATAATATTTTTCATTTTGTTTTATTTCTACCTACAGAAATTAGTCATAAGTCATGAAGAAGTTTATGATGTGTGTGGATGTGGAGCTCTTGTTCCATGGAGCACTTCCAGACTAAGCAGCTATTTTTATATGATTGCTGGAGATTTTGGGGGACTATTTGATGATTTGTGTGACCTCTTCTAATCTTATTATAATCATTGTTGCTCTCTGCTTTTCCATGCTTTTTGCTGGTTGCTATGGAGACATCCTACTCTCCCTTCATTCTTAAGTGAGAGAGCAAGCCAAAGCAATGTCTCCGATCTCCCTCTCTTTCTCACCTTTTTCCTTCTCTCACACTTTCTGGTTGTCACTGGGAATCACGTCAGCTCCTTTTCTTCATCTCCAAAAGAAGCATTGATGCCCTCTTAGCACCAGTATGTTCATTCAGCATTTTTCACTGTTCCCTGGAGAGAAGTGTGGCAGCACAGACTGCATCCAGAGCCAGTGAGACTCGGCCAAAGCCAGCCTTGCCCTGCTCAGACTTGCAGATTACCCGGAATCTGTGTTGCAGGCCTTGAAGAGGCACAGTTTGAACACCAGTAATCTAATTTGGGTGTGCTCCCACGGAGCACCCCTCGCTGGTGTTCAGCAGCACGAGCCCTGGACGCTGTGTTAGTTTGCTACAGCAATAATAAGGGACTCTTGAGCAGAATAACATTAGAATGTTTATGGTTAATTTAGAAAGAGCAAATCGGATGCTTTTAAACACTGCAGATGAAATGCAAGTTGTTTCCAGGGAATGTGTATGGAGTGCCTTTAAATTTGTTTTTTATTGTCTATTTCATAAATTATATTCCCTTACAGGATAAATTGAGTGGATTAGGAATGGAATCATCTGTAATTAACTGGGTGCTAGCTACTTAGGAGGGCACATACAGCTTGTGTTATTAAACAGCATCATGTCAGATTTAATGGATGTCATTACAGAAATACCTCAGGGATCTATGCTTGGACCATTGATATTTATGATCTCTGCAAATGAACTGACAAGCCAGTGCACTGAGTGCAATGTTCACTTTTATTCTAATGACACAGTCATGACCTGAGCTCCTAGTTTCTTGAAATTGTCCTGTAAGTATTTCTGAGAGCTTGGAAATGGTTAATTCTCAATGAAGTTGCTTTAGGCTATGCTAAGGCAGGTGTTCTGACTAAAGTAATGCTGTGCTGGGACAGGCTACTGTTGGTGTTAAGCAAATCTAAAACCCACATTATGGGAGGATGAGGAATAAAATATATGAATCCCCTATTCTCTACAAAATTGACACATTTTGTCTTTCACATAATATTCTTTTACTGTGAACAAGGAAGATTTTCTAGTTTTTGTTATTGATTTTGTAAGATGAATATAGCTGCTAAATACAGATCTACAGGGGGATTCAGAAATTATTTAATGCAAACATATTTCAATTTGCATTGTGCTGGTTTGTAATTTTCTGTTCATTTGGTGCTTTGAGGCTTTTTGAGCATGTTTTCTCCTCCTGTTTTTATCAGGAACAAAAACAGTGTGCTCCTTTTCAGGTATCTGTGCATCTCTCGATGCTGGAAATCTTCTTTTGATAGTGCTAATTGCTTTATATCCAATGATAGTGATATGACTTATATGGATCATCTGCTGATATCTCACCTCTTGGGAGAAAGAGCCTGGAGGCTGGGCCCAGATTCTGCCCTTGGGTTTGGATTAAGATTGCCCTCGGGGGCAGGAGACAAGTTCCAACAAGTCTTTATTTCCGCCTATAAATTGAACTACGAGGCACCAGAGACAAAATGAGGAAGCTGAGCTAATGCTGCTGCTCTGGAAAATTGTGTTAGTGGATCTGATAAAATTGAGGGTCTGACATGGCAAACGGAATTTAGTGTACAATGAAAATGACTGAGCAGAATGGGTCAGAAGGTGATTCATTCAATAGAAAGTAATCATCAGAGTATCATCATAAGTTGTCTGTCCGTAGGCAAATGAAAAATGACTGGTGTTTCCTTTATTTGCTCTGCTCTGCCTGATCGTCTGTTAGTGGGTCACTGCACTGAGCCCAGGACTCGAGGGTATCCTGGGATATCCCTCCTTGGAGTGCTCTGGCTTTAGGGCAGTGGCCATGCCCTGGGAAGGACAGGGGCAGTGGAGCACAGGGCACCGTGGGCTGCCCCGCTGCCGTGGGTCTGCTGTACAGCTCCTCCACACACACCTGCCCTGTGCCTGAGCACCTCCACAGAGGGGCAAAAGGCCCTTCAGTTGGTGCCCACCTACAGGGATAATACCCTTTCCTTTAGCTTTTATTGGTCTTGGAAACATAATCTTTCTGTTTGTTTTTATTTTCACTGGATTTCAGCACTTCAGCTGCCAAGTGAAAAATGAAACTGCAAAACTGACTGGAAGCACCAGTTCTGTGACAAAATAAGGGTTTTCTCTTCAAATTTCCACACAGAGAAAAATCTTCTCGATGTTTAGGTACAGCATTTTCTAGTGCTCATTCAGATGAGCCCATTCTGCATTTTCCTTTTCCCAGGCCCTAAATGTTGTCACTGTTTAAAAGAGATGTATTTTCCTGAATAATTTTTCTATGCCAGTTTAGCATTAGTGTAAATTTGACTTCTTAGCATTAGTGTAAATTTGACTTTTTAGCCACAAGTGTGGTCCAGGGGTCCAATTGTCCAGCTCTCTGAGAAGAGTGATATATATAATGTTCTTCTGTTGTCTCTAACACATGATTGTATTCTTTTGGAAAAGAAACAAACAAACCTCCTAAAAATCCACCCAAACAACAAAAAGGGTGCATAAAAAGGAAGTGTTTTAATCCTTTTAAAACTATCAAAGTATTATTGAAGCTCTTTAGATGGTTCTCTTTGACTTTTGTCATGAGCTAGCCTTCCAAAACCTACAGGAAAGACTGAAACTGGAATGAATTTATTTCTTCCAAGATGTCAGCAATAGACTTTTCCTTATGCTTAACCAGTAAGTACTATAATATCTTCCAAACATGGCTTATATGGTTATTTAAAGCAGAACTATGGTTGTTTTAATATGGTTATTGTAGCCATACATTTTGCTTTTATGAGTTTTTATATAGCACTATTACTTATATGCTAATCTTAAGGATATTGTTATAATTTGTTTTATGTGTTAAGTATTATGGAGGCAATTGCTAGTATCACTATAGTGAAAAGTCTTATGAGCATCACATCTGACAAACAATTGCTTGCTGCCAGAAGCCCAGTTATACCCAGGGATACAAATCACCTTTACAGACAGTTTACTTACAATTTCTTCAAGCAGGGAAAACTGTCTAAAATGCATTATGTAGACAGGCTTGAAGTTTCTGTGTTTATATGCTTGCATGCAGAATTTGCAGGCTACTGAATAAAAGGTGCTCCCCTATTTGTGATTGTCACAGGCGTGTTCTTCACAGTTGCTTTACCTTGCCTTTTATCAAACATCTGTGCCATTTGATCCTTTTTTGTGCAAGTCCCATGGAAGGGACATGAAACTATGCATGCTTTAGAGGTTCCTTGGTTTTTTCTTTGTCATGCTCTGTGCTTTATTTTATTTGTCTCGTTCTAAAAGCAAAGTGATACATTTCCTTTGAGAGGGACACTCGGAGGCAGCAGTGACAACTTGCTTTTCTAGGCAAAGTCCTACAGGGGCATTAATGCCAGTAAGTCCTGTGACAGGAACACATTCCTTATCCTGGACATTAGTGACATATGCGCTTTGTCAAGTGTTGTCACCAGACTCGCCAGGGATGCATATGACAATGACTTCTTAATTTTTGCTTGTGTCTCTGGGAATGATAAAGTGTATTTCTTCTTTCCCTTACCATTTTGAATTCTGTGAGACAAACTTAAGCAATTTTCTTCTCTTAGTGACTGGCTGGGAATTTGTTATTGTAAGGATTTCTGGTGCTGGGTATTTATTTGTAAAGATGGTAGATCTTGAGACCAGTTCAAAAATGAATTTATTTAGTGGAATGCATTGCAGAGCTTTGCAGGTATGGGCTTGTTTCAAAGAGACCATTTCACCAAAAGATACCAGGAGCACCTCACTGTCAGTATTATAGTAATAAATGAGGAGATTTTTCTCTTTCTGACTGAGCATTTAAGCCCATGTGTAATGGATGCAGTTTCAACGCTGTAAGATGCCCACTAAGAACAGGGAATTTCTTAGGAGAAATTTAAATTCTCACGAGCAAGGGGACATTAAATCATATTGTCCTAATGTAATGTTTTGTTCACTGAATTCATAGTTAAAAAGCATACAGGGAATGATGAACACTGCTAATTTCACGTGAGGCTCTATTTTGAAGGCTCACTGACCTGGAAAACACTGACTAGTTTCTTGTCAATTGTCCTGGCAGGTTTTTCACGAGAGGGGCAACCACACAGTTTTGCTTACAAGTTATGCTGTTATGTTATGCTAGGCACTGCCAGCCTTATAAATATTTGTGCTGTTTAATTTTGAGAAATTAAACACCAAAATTCAGGTTGTCTCCTAGGCTGAGTCTCCTAGTGGCATGAGGTTTGAGGATTTCTTAGGATTCCACTCTACGAAATGATAATCTTCAGTAACCTCAGTTTTGGGTTCATATCCTGTCTAAGTCCTCTAGGACACAGTGCTAAATTTTTAGGCACTCTACAGTGTGTGGTCTCTTCAGCTAATAGTTTCAGTGCTATCAAAACATCTGTGTGTGAATTACTGAAGGGAAATTAAATTGAATTATAATTATCACAGCCATTTATACCCTAAATTAGTTATCTAGCTGTTCGCAGAGAGGTCAAGAAGCCAATGTACTGAACAGTAACAGTCAGTAAGTGCCTTACTAGGGTAAATTTTAATTGCTGACAGTATTGTGGTGCCTGCAGACAAGAGAGCAGGGATACTGTGGAGCTGGCATCCTTTTTGGGTAGGAAAGGAGCCATAAGAAGGGTGGTAGTAGGTGAGCTGTAACAGGAAAATGGCAGACTGTAACAGGCCCCCGCTTCGATACATTTGGGGCTTGAGATGTAACAGAGATGTCACTTTTTAAAACTGGAGGACAAATAAATGGGGCAAGATTTTGTATAAACTTTCACAGAATAGTGTAGGAAGGGATGTGTGGGGATCATCTAGTCCGGTCACCGTTGCCAAGGCGGGGCCACCTAAGGCAGGTTACCCGGGAACCCTTTCAGGGAGGTGTTGAATCTCTCCAGGCAGGGAGACCCCACAGCCTCCCTGGGAAGCTCGTTCCAGTGCTTTGCCAGCCTCCATGTAAAGAAGTTCTTGCTCATGTTGAGGTGGGATGTCTTGAGTTTTAGTGTATGGCCATGGCTCCTCATCCTGTCACTGGACACAGCTGAAAAGGGTCTGGCACCATCGTCTTGGCACCTGCCTTTGAGATATTTGTAGTTATTGATGAGATCCCTGCTCGGTCTTCTCTGCTCTGGACTGGACAGGCCCAGCTCCCACAGTCTCTCCACATAAGAGGGATGCTCCAGGCCCCTCACCATCTTTGTGGCTCCTCTGGACCCTCTCCTTGTCTTTCTTGAACTGTGGAGACCGGATTGAACACTGTACTCCAGATGTGCCTTACCAGGGCCAAGTAGAGGGAAAAGACCACCTCCCTTCCCCTGCTGTCCACACTCTTCCCGATGCACTCCAGGATCCCACTGGCCCCCCTGGCTGCAAGGACACTTCTGGCTCGTGGGCAACTTGCCATCCACCAAGACTCCCGGGTTCTTCTCAGCAGAGCTGCTCTCTGGCAGGTCAGCCCTTGGCCCGTGCTGGTGCTTGGGGTTGTTCCTCCCCGGGGGCAGGACGCAGATTTGTCTTTGATGAACCTCATTAGGTTTCTCCCAGCCAACTCCGCAGCCTGTCCAGGTCCCACTGAATGGCAGCACAGCCTTTTGGGGCAGCAGCCGCTGCCCCAGTTTCAAACCTGCTGAGCGTGCATTCTGTCTGTTCAGCTTGCTGATAAACAATTGAGTAAGACTAGACCCAGTATAGACCCCTGGGGAATGCTTCTGACTACGGGCCTCAAATTTGTTCTTCTTTGAGATATTGTCTGGCTGACTGGGCCTCCATGCAGCCACACATAAAAGCAAGCTGTGGTTTCTGTGTGACTATAGGCACCAAGGGAAAGATTTCCCTGGTGTGATCCCCATATATATTAAGCACCCAGCTCAAGTTTATTATACAAGCTAGAGAAAGACTGCATGCTGAAGTATCTAGATTATTACTTAGGGATCGTTTGTAACATTTTTACATCTCTCTGATGAAAATACTTGACAAAAGACAGCTCTTCTTTGGAAGAACTATGCTATTGCTAAGTAGAATGTCTGTGCTTTGTAGCTTGGGAAAGCATGAATCTAAAATACTGATACTATGTAAAACAGCCCTGTCACCCATATGACATGGATGCCACTACATGTTCTCCACCAATGATTGATGTGACAAACTCCATATGTTAAAAGGAGGCTGAGGAAAATCTTTTTTCTTTTTCCCCAGATGGAAAAAATATGTAACTGTGGTACACAAACACTCTTTGCAGAGCTTCTCTGTTTCCTCAGCAGTAATAACGTGTCTAAAAATAAGACTCGGATCTGGAACAAGAAAAATACCATAGCCTACCACCGCCCTAGTTTTCAGCACAAAAGAAATGTAGACATTTAACGGTGTCAAGGGAAAGTGGATTTTTATTTATAGTAATGATGCTTCTTATTATTCAGTACAATTATCTGGAGAGAGAATAAGGAAGAGTGCTCAAGGTACTGCTTTCCAAGTAATTAACAAAAATATTTCAAACATATACAAAGACTGGCAGATCATTCATCAGTGATTATTTAGGGAAACTGTTCTCAGTAGTTTATCCACATGGGTTTGTGACTGTACCTTAAGGGAGCCCTTTTTTAAAGAAGAGTAAAATAATTACAATTGCTAGATAGGAATATTTAATTATTACTACAGAAAATAATACAAGATAGATAAAACATTGTAATGTTAAGAGATCAACGATAATGTCTTCAGTTACAATGTCTTATACATGATTTTGGTTTGTGGAATTTTTTGTTTCAAATTCTCAGAAGAGAATATTCCTGATGGGGTCACAGTTTCTAGATAAAACTGTGTTGCTTTAAAATGCAGATTTCTAAAACTTACGTATGGCTTTCTATATGGATTTTCTAAAGCTTTTTTATGGGCAAAGAAATGCCATTCAAGTGTTGATGAATGGTAGGTTACCAATTCGTATGTTATCTTATACATCATCTTATAATTGAGAAGAAATACCATTAGGCCTTTAAGGCTAAAAAGTACTCAACTCTTTTCAAAGTGAAAATTTAAAGAACAATTTTGTGACAAATATTGAGAATTAACTGAAATACACCATGCCTTAATGCTCATTGATTTATTTGTATACTAAGGTGATCTTATGAAAGCTCATTTGTTTACGTTTTATTTATTCAATACAGACATCTCACAATTCACAGAATAGCATTTTTTAGCAGCCAGTATTTTCAGCCAACACCTTAAAGAGGCATTAAAACATTTAAGGGGTGGCAAAGTTTTTGGGTTTTTTATTTCTAAGAAAGAAAATCTGCTGGGAAACATACTTCGGGTACAAGAATTCTGCTCTGTATTTGAGAATGTAAAATATTTCTAATGAGTTTCAAGAATTCTTTTTCTAGACTTAAAACTAAAGTTTTGCAAGAGGAGAAGCATTACTGATTTAAAACCTTGGTAACAAAATGACTGACATTTATACTTACTTTAAATCTTAACACTGTATTACATACTTGTGTTTTCTTCTAAAGCATAAATGTTTAAAATAATTTCTTTTCTGTAAATAAAGACCATGATCACAACAGCTGCTACCCTGTAAGAAGAGATTGTGTCTTGGTCTCTCAGAAGTTACTTGTGGGTAGTTTGCCTGCAGCCAGTCTTTTGCTGTTTCACAGTTCATAGTATGTTTATAGTTCGGAGTGAACAACTACGGTCAAGTAGTCTGCAGAGTGCACTCATACGCACATTCTCTCAAAATAAGTAGTAAAGTTTCAAGTATTGAGTAAGTCAGAAAGCTGTATCTTAGCTTCTGCGTAAGTGCAGTTGGCAGTGTGAAGGTTTGTGTTTATAGCTATGTTATTTGATACTTTTGGGGTTAGTAATTTCTTAGCAAACACTGGAATTTACAGAACTCTGGGAATTTCCTTAACCCTGGGAGCTTTCTAACCTTCATTTCATTAACTAAATAAACACTTACTATAAATTCTCTTCAAAGGATAGCGATCATAAAGTATAGGTCATATTCTAATAAGCTGAGATCAGAATAGGAACATCTTTTGCATCAATATTGAGGCTACTTCTGTACAAGGAAAGAAATGGCAAAATTGCCTAGTTGAAAGGAAGAACTTGTGTATTAACACACAGGCAAGACCTCTCACAGAGTATTATCCCTGAAAAAAATTGGATTTTCAGAACTGAGAAAGTACCATCTACACTAAGAGATCAAGAGATTTGGAGTGAATGTGATTGTTAGATCCTAACCCTAAATTATCCATGACTTGTCCTGTTTCCTTTTACAAATAATGTTGCACTTCTGTTCCTTTTTTAGTGTGCTCATTTGCATTGGTTTCAGTCTCTTTCACTCCCTTCCTAAGTTATTTTACAGCTTGTGCATTTCTCACAGCTGGATAACAAGCAGGAATCCCATTGCACAACACAGTCCATGCTGATGAACAGTAATTCTATGCATGAATCATGCAGTGAAGCATATGAGAAGAAAATTTCAATAACATTCTAGTTTTTCAGGTAACCAGCACACACAACTGAAATGGATTTCCAGGTGAATTCAGATCCTATTTTAGGACTCCCGAAGTTTACAGATGATTTTCAAAGTCATCTAGTACTAACACATTTCCCTCAGGAATTATCACATTTATGGTTACATATTTAAAGCAACTCATGTGCCAATCAGCTCACAAAATTCTAAGATCATAATTACATCTGTTTTTCTCTCTCCATTGTGAAAGGCCATATTTTTTGAAAATAATACTTCTAAGATTGTTAAACATAATTCTTAACATAGTTGACATAGTTCTTTAAAACAGTTCTTAGCTAAGTTGGGTTAGTCCTCTACACAGTCTGATTGTCAACATACATCAAAATACATGGAAAGGAATCTGATTCTAGAATGTGACAGCTGAGGAAATCCTTGCAGCATTGGTGAGGATAAGTTTGATGTTACCCAACACTAACATGTCACAGCAATGTTTTTAGTCTATACACCAGAAATTGTTTTGCTCACCATATCCAAGTTTCTTAGCATGAGTGCATGTCCTTTTGGATGGATTCCTACGCATGACGATCTATGGAGACACTGTTTTCCAAATGGGCACAAAAATCCCCATGAAAAGACTGTTGTTACTTGTGCCTGTTGGGATCCTTAATCCTTATACAGATCTATTTGATAAAATAAAATGCTGAGGAAAATTGTTGCTTATGCTGGTTGCCAGCTATAGCATCCGTTTGTGCTTTGAGTTTAACCATGCCTAAATACATGTTTTAGTCATCCTGATAGTTCAAATGAGAACATACAGTGCTTAAATTAACCTGCCAATTAATCCAACGTAGTCCTCTTAAATACAATTCGCTAGTTATGGGAATCACAACATTCATCAAGATCATACAATACCTGGAATGGTGGTGGAATCTCACGCTAATGTCCCTAAAGGTCTAAGAGAGCAATGAAGTGCAAATCAATTTCAATAATCTAGAAAGAGCTAAAGACTTTCCTCAAAGCTTAGCTCACAAATGACCTGGAAAAATACGGTGAAGGTGTATAAGAGAATTTGTAGTGGTGTGCATCTTGCCTTCACATACTAAATACTCTAAAACTTGGTCTAGAAGAATTCAGTGTAATTTTCAGACTAGAGAGGTTCACATCAGCGTAATGTAATACAAAGCACACTTAAACCAGCATTCAATGCTTTAAATAGCTATGATGCTGGCAAAAATTGGCTGAAAACCTAGTCTCTGTGATTTCTGCAAGGTTTTGTGGTTTCGATGCCCTGACTTCTTTTAATGGGAGTCTGGGACAGGCTGCTAATCTACAGCAAGAGGATTTTCTGTGATACTGCAAGCAGAAAATACTCTAGACACCATTTTCTTTGTGCTGAACGTGGTCAGGCTGGGTGGGAGCATCAGAAGAAAGCTCCTGTTCTGTCAGATCAGTCAAGGAAAGGTGCTGTGGCTGCTGCTGTGGGGCAGAGGGTACTGGTGTCTTTGTTTCCAGGAATTCCCATTGCTGTTCAGCAGCAGCAATGGCAACTCTGCCTTTCAGGTTCCCAGCTTTTAGCATTTACTTAATTGTGCCATGCTAATGGTCCTGGCTGAAGGGAAAATGATTAAACCACAATGGACTTTAATTTGCTGAGCTGACATGCACTTTTTTTTTTTTTTTTCCAGTGTGGCAAATTAGTAAACGGGCAAACCAAATAAAGTAACCCTTAGTCTGCTGTTGCATGAACATATATATAAAAGCAAAATAATTTGAGAACTGAACAGTACTTCAATTAGAAAAATGGACTGTTCGGAGTCCCCTATGCTCTATGTTCAAACCCACATTCAGATTTGGTCTTCCCAGGGAGCTGATGCTATGTCACAACAGGTCAGACAAAAAACTTCATTGCTTTGTGGTGCTTCAGGAAGTCTGCTGTGGCACAGTGCATGCACAAACATAGATTTGTTTTTCAAAACAAGTAAATCCTTTACGGTTCTGGGCTCCTGTCCTAGGAGACTTCACTCTGTAGGCTTCCGCTCTGTTCATAGTTGGTGTGACCATATCGCATCTTTGAATCTATCCAATCTGAAAAAAATGTTTGAATATTACCTGGTAACACATGGAACTGTTTTTGTGCATTACCAACGGATTTTCTGCTTTCAGCATTTATGCTTCATGCTGTATTGGTTAATTATGACTGGCCAGGAAACCTCCAAATTTTCTCTCTCTTCCTTGGCTGTCTGAGTGAGAATCATTTGTCTTGTGCAAATATAAATGCACTGACACAGTACAGTGCACTTTAAAAGCCTCTTTCTGATCCTAATACCTTTGGCTACATCTTTGGAATTTACTTTAGCAAACATTCATGTCCTGAAAATGCAAATGAACAAGATTTTTTCAGAAAGCAAATACACAAATTACATAGTGTGGCTTAAGTAAATTAATTTATAAATACAAACATATTCATGGAAAATTTTGCTCCATTAGCAGTCCCCAGAGATTGTTGGTTTTAGATGGGGTCAAGGACAGGAGGACATAATGGTGTCAAAGAAAAACATGCGGACAGATAACTGCTGTGTGATTCAGAGATATAATTCACCTGAAGTAAGAAATGGGATCTGAAATGCAGCCCCACTCTCTTAAATAGAAGGCACTCAAGCTTGTTTTTGTAGCAGGTTGCAATTTTCTTAAATAGTCTGCTCTACGTGTTCTTTTCCAGCCAAAATATATTATATGTTTCTCTACTTTTTGAAGTGGGTACTGTAGAATAGTGTGATTACAGCTTTTAGCAGCCTCTTTTTGGCTGCCTGGGTGTCCTTTGATAATTGAAAACTTGTTTATTGGCATCATTTGCTGGACTTTATTTAATCACTGTCTCTCCTCTAGGAGCTGCTTTATCCCTTCTGAGGGCTGACTCTTTGCACAGGCTTTATCTGTTTCCTGGCACTGGACAGGCTCCTTTTCATGCGAGTGGATTTGTAATTCAGACACCGAGAGTGGCCAGCAGCTCTCTTGTCCCCAGGTGCAGCGGGGACCTGCTCCTGCAGGGCTGTGGAGGTGCCGCAGGTACCTGGGCACAGAGGGATGCAGGGATGCGTGTCCCAGGCACGGCTGGGTGGCTGCCAGCTGCTGCCACCCTCCCTGGGAAGGCCACCCTCGTGCCACTGAAGGCAACAGCAGGCGGGCTGGCCCCATTTTTAATTGGGAAGAGTTTGTTAAATGTTTCTCTGCTTATCAGAAAACAAAGCAGACCCTTGTTAACACTGATCACTTAGATTCCTGTTTGATCAAATTACATACAGAGTGTGCTAGGTTTTGCTCTGATTGAAATGTTGCCTTCTCATCCTTGTCAGCACAATACTTCAGCTTCATTTCTTATTAATCCTGACAGGAAAGAAGAGGTTTTTATCTTGGATTACTGTTTCTCTATGGGGCTGACTAAGGGTGTTGCTGGCAGAGTAAGAGCGAGGCTGCCATAAGCAGCAGAAGAGCTGCCTGGCTGATGTGCGAGAGTTTCAGGAGCTGTGTCTGCCCCAGTATAATCACATTAAATTTCTTTTTGACCCCTTAAAAAGAGCTGCAGGCCAGATTCTTCTAATAAGATAGTTATAGGAAGAAGGAAGAGTCATCAAGTGTAGAGGCCCAAGTGGCTGTTGCAGCTGAATTTTCCAGCTGTGAACCAGGAGAGAGAGTTTGTGGATCAATATTGATTTGTTTCTTTTACTGCAGCTGTGGAAAGGATAACTGAGAAGTGATTCTGAATTCTTTTGTTTGGTTTAGAGGTTTGTTCTGTTAATGCTTCAGTGCAGCATTAACTTTTTTTCACTATGGGTTTGGGGGGGGATTTTTGTGTGTTTTATTTGAATTAATTTTTTATTATTAATTGTGTCAGATTAGTGCTTTGCATTCTGTAAGGACATCCATAGATAAATAGATAACTTCATATATATGTGGTGAGCATGAATATTCTTTCTTTCTACTAGTCAAGGTAGAAACTCAGAAAATTTGAAACCGATTCACTGTGTTGGAGTAAGCTGGGCAGGGAGTGAGGAGCGGCCGGGTGTGCATACAGTTTATATCCTTGTAAACAGAGTACAGGCTGTGCATTCTACCGCTCTTGTGCTGTTTGAAAATTGCAAAAAATTAATTGTTGGAAATGCTCAGGAGTGTACATTGAATGGTCTTGTTTATTTGCATTAGAAAATGAAATACATGGAGACGCGCCCGTCCATATACACACACGCCTGGTTGTAGGTGTGTGACACAGGAGGGACTTCACTTCCACTGCTCACTGACAGATTCTTTAGTGCTCTGGCACAGACCCAGTGAAGCAAGCCAGACAGGAGGAGAACTGTTTTCCGAGTTTATAACAAGCCCACCTACTCAATTAGCTTGTGTTGGTGACAGAAAGCTAGAATGTATGGATGGTTATTTATTTATTTTAATAAATTGCATTATTCCTAGCACAGCAGAAGTACAACATTCTTAATACTTCTCCCCTAATATTCAGACTTCTGTGAGACTTTTACATGGGAAGGGACCCGTTTGTATTGTCCAAAGTCATACCCTGCACTGTTATTTTCATCACTTTATTCTGTAATTACTTTAAAAACTGTTTCTGTCCTTCGCCAGTCAATTTTAGAGTAGTCTATCTCATTTTTGTATGATGACAAAGATAAAACTTGATTTTCTCTCCATGGCTAAGTTTATAACGATTGAAAAATTCCTGATACTCTTTGCCAGCTGAATCTCCTTTTGGTTCGTCTCTCCCAGTGACTTAAAATCATGGTTCTTTAAAAAAGATTCAAAATTATAAACATTTGCTTATGGAGTGGCATGACACTACTTAACCCTTAGTCACTCAGAATTTTTCATGCTGAGTATTATGATTTTTTAATAAAACTCAGGCTTTTAATAAAATGAGTTATTTTTAAAACAATGAAATGAGAAAATTCATTGACAAAATATGAATGCATTTGTGAAAATGTGGTCTGCTGACAATCTCTGGAATCAGGAAAAGAAACTGCATGTGCTGAGTATATTGCTGACTGTGGTTGTTTTGTGGTCTTGTTTTCCCCCTCTGTTCTAATATTAAATGATTCTATTAAATCTTCATGAGTTTCTAGCAATTGTATTTTTAATTTCTGCTGTTATGCAGCATTTGCTTTTATTAGCAAGTTGCCAGTGTTGCCTTTCAAACTTTCTTAGTTTGAAACACATATTATCTGTTCTTTCTTAGGAAAAAAACCAAAACACTGACCAATCCAAATGTATGTATTGGTCAGTATATTGATGTATATATCCATAATGCATATGTGAATACATTATGCTGTTGAGAGCTTATGAAAGTTCTTCTTCATGCTTTGTTTCCTTAACTCGCTTGGAAAACATGGGGACTACTTTTGACAGTGGTGTGCTGTATTTTAGATAAGATCTTTCATTCCCTGGAAATAGATATAATAGATATCTCTTATGAGATATCCAGCAGTGTCTCTCTCTCTCTTATGTCTCTAGACTGTATCTGAAAAGCTGCTTGACCAGATGGCACTGTAGATCTGTAACATTTAAACATATTTTTGGCAGCCCTGTGCATGCATAATATCCTGGGTGAAATATTTTTGCTTGCCAGGCTAAAAAAGTGTGTAAACTTCAAAATTATATCCAATGACACCTGAATATCTTTCTATAATTTCTTGGCCAAGTACCTATAGAGTACTTGGCTTAACCAATAAAAAGCAGATTAAACAAAAGAATTATTCTTCGCTACAGCTGTTATCTGACTTTTACTAAAGAAAAGTAGTTACAAGAGTAGTGACTTTTAAAAGTCTTTTAATATCCTGGGTTTTCCAGTCCGGGACTGCTGAGCAGAGCTTACCTATGAAGTGTCATTAGACATTTAAGACTTACGACAGTATCCTAGGGAATCTTTATGCTTTATTTCATGACCATAACTGTCTATTACTCATGTATCCTGTATGTTTTCCTTTTAATTGTAGCACAGTCAGGCTTGTCTGTAATACAAGTGATAAACAATTTAAGACCCATGTAAATAGTCTGACCTCTTTATTTCACTGAGGCACACAGTTAATGTTATTTACCAAACACATGACATTTGGTGATATTTACCAAACAGATGACATTCACCAAGAAGAATAGCATTATTAACCCAATGGAAATATGCAAAGCATTTGGAATGTTGGAAATTTTTGAAAATATGGGAAATGCTGACTGGAATTTTCAATCCTAACTAGTTACAGAAAAGGCCAGAACTGAGTATTTGTTTGACTAATGGGTAGTTTGGCAACTGTAGGGGCAGCTTTCAGAATGATGGTTGACTTTTGATGCTTGTTATTCTTTAGGTAACATTGAGATCTGAAGTCAGTTGAGTTGATTTTATTAATTGAAATTCAAATCATAAACTCAACATGAGTTTATTTGAAGCACCTATAAGCTGCAGCACAATCTTTTAGGTTACTTATACATAAGCATACTCATAATTAGACTTTATTCTGAATTAATGTTATTCAATTTACAATGAGTACTGAGGCATGCACTGTAAAAGGCTGAGTCCCCTGGGAGGCATGGGTTGTGCTCTCTGACTTTCAGGTATTGCTATCTTTTAAAACACGTATCAAAGTGGAAGAACTCTGTAACAGGTTTGTAGTCAACTCTGCATCCTCACAGACTTTCCAGTACTTCAATCCCATTTCTTTTTTTCTAGTAAAGCAGATTTGAGCTGGTATTTCTCCCTCTTGGGAATGTGCCTACCAAACCAGTTAGACATCAGCATCCCTCTCCTGGTGCGGCTGCACCATTGCACAGAAAGCTGGCAAGTACAGAAACATAAACTTGTAGTTCAGTGATCAGGACACGTGCCAGAAGGAGAGGAGTCTTGACTTCTGGTCTCTCTCTGCTTAGTTAGATTTCTGCTTTAGTACTTGATATTAAGAAGCATAGTTTCAAGCCTGTCAAGCTGTTGCATCTAGCCTAGATTAAAATATTCTGTTGATTCCTAAGCTTTCACTTCTCAATGTTTTGGGAAAATTGCAGTGGAGACAATTAAGTATCTTCATGATTAGACAGAAGCTGAATGGTCATAGTAAGTGTATAAAAGCTTTATCCATAGTAGTGTGATCTTCCATATAGTGCCTCCTATCTGGCAAACCTAGAATTCATGGTTGGATTTTGGAGGGTCTTTCAAACTTTATGTCAAGGTCTTGGGACATTTAGACTTTTGCCTTAAATAGCAGTGCTTAAAAGCAGTGTCTTTCAGCTACGACAGTTTTCAGAATTCTGTGAGAATTAAAAGGCAAATGTAGCTGGTTTTCACCAAAGCAAACCATGTGTTTTATAGAAGTTTTGTGACATGTTAACTCAGACCTTGGCAGAAACTGAGAGGCAGGAGCCGCTGGTTTTCAGGAGAGGATCTTTATTTTTTGTCTCGAGTGTAAACCAATTTCCGCTCCCATTGAAGGTGCCTGGTGGCAAAGAGTCTGTAGCTTTTATGGTCTCTCGGTCCATCTCACCCCTTTGCAAGCCTGAATCTGGACTATACTAAATGAAAATGATTCTTCCTCTGGTCCTGTAGATTCGGACCAAGGCACAAAAGGAAAAGCAATTGTGAGGAAGAAGAAAACTTTGTTGCCTGCCAGATGGAGATGGAGAGATTAGAGGAATGGTGATGAACCAGAGTCTTAGAAAATCTTTCTCCCTTGTGTCTCTGTGACCTCAACAGCCTTTGTCTTTTTTATTGAATCCTTAAAAAATATATTGCATCTGTTTTGTAGATATATTATATGGCTATCACAGATCCCTTAATATTACTGCAGAATTCCGATTGATTATGGCTTCAAAATTTCTCTTGTTATTTGGGACATAGTATTTCAAAAATGCGTAATTCAGTCTCCTGAGCACAGATGTTGCAATGACAGTTTCTGATCCCCAGATGTGTTTATTATAATCCACTCTTTGTAAAGAAACTGAAAATAATAATGAAAGTTCAAAGTGGCAGAAATTGCAAGCAACTGAAAACATCATTTCTCTGCTCTGCATTCCACTCAGCCTCCTAGTGAATATATTTTGTAGATTGTTTTATTCCCTGATATTCAGAACCCTGTATATTTTAAATATACTCCTTGCTATAAGCTCTGACAGCTACATTCCACTGGAATCACAAAACTGTGACCAGAAGAAGAAATCTCACTAACAGAGAGAACTAAGCTCATGAAACTTACCACAAGAATAAATAAAAATTACTCTCGCTATCCCAGCATTCAGGAAAACTCAGCTCATTGAATTGGCTTTTCCTCATTACATTTCTCATGCATAGACACACACACACACTTTTCTATCTCATTTTTTCTGTTATCTGGAGAAGGGAAAGACAGCGTTTATCTTTTGAATTCTTTTCAGAGTCTGGATATTGTGGTGATAATCAACTTGTAAGAAAATAGAAATTTAACAACTGAATAATACCATTTTATAGTTTAAATTAGAGATATCTACCTGTTTTTTCAGATCCCAGTGGAAATAGAAGAGAATATGAGACTCTCAGGAAGTCCTTTAGTTTAGTGCTATGTTCATAGGTGCTGAAAGGGACTATAAGACTATAAAACTTGAGATGGTACGGAAAATTACATAATGTTTTAATCTTGTTTGACTGAACTTAGATCAACATTTTTGATATATAGAAAGAGTCTTTTCAAAGACAGTGTGAGACTAGCCCTTTGATCATTGTTGGGAAAAATCCTAGATATTTTTTCTTCTTTTCAAAAAATTATGCCTTGCATGAATATTGATTCTCTGACATTGGTGAGCAAAAGAACCTATCTTGATTTTTTTTTTTTTTTTTTTTAGAGTTAAACTCAAAATCAGAAACTGTCATTGGAAACAAAGATTGATGTAGCCTGTGACTGTGGTATTGAGCTAATTTTTTATTACAATTCTCCATGTGTCACTCAACTAAGATTTCCTTTCTGAAGTGAGGCTATAGATCACTGTCAGAAATTGTTTCTGTTTATACAGTTTTGTTTTATACTTTTGTGTATGTAATGGTTTTATTGGTGAGTGGCCATAACTGGATACCTGCTTCTATTTCACATGCATCACTTTTCTTGTTTTTCACAATGCTTGAAGAGATGTTATTTTTGGAAGGATTTAATGACAGAATATACTGAATATACCCCCTGAATATGTTTATAATGCTTCTAGTTCTTGGAATTCATGCTACTGCAGTGACTTTATGTCTAAAATCCCATAAATAGAGCATGTTAGAATCCAAATTTAATTCCTTTTTGTAGATTTTAAAATCATTCATGTAGAAGAATTATTTAATCTGTGTAGAATATGCCTGGTTTAAAATTTATTGGACATGTTATAAAAGCTTATACATTCTTATTAGACTGCATCTCTGATGATTTGCATATGATATATCAGATTGCAGAGCAGAGGTAGTTTGATGGTCTTAATTCAGCCATATATTTATTCTTAGTGTCTTTATTCTGTAATTGTTACATAATTCCCACTTCAAGAGCGTTTCTTAGATTTACAGGCCTTTGCAGATTTTTCTTGTTTTCCTATCTGGTTGCATAAGAAAATACAGGAATCACTTCAACTCTTCCTCACAAAGGTCTCAGGAACAGGAATGGGAATTACATTAAGGATAATTTTTTTCCAGTTGAATGTGTTTGGCACCTCAGTATGTGTCTGAATTTCACAATGTATCATGACCTTTATGGTTTCATCTCTATCTGACTACACTACATTTCAAAGAAAGGTCTTACTAGTTTTATATCTGAAACAGATTATCTAGAGATAAATCACTTAGAGGTATACTTGCAGCACTGTCAAAAATCAGTAGTGTTTCTCTTTTTCTTGTCCCTGTGATGCTTATTTGAAGCATCCTCCAGCTGATCATGTTCATAAGCATCTAGTGTTTTTTTTTCCTCTTTGGCATGCTGTTATTGCAGTGGAGTATGATACTTGCCTCTGAAATAGTTCAGGATGAAGTCAAAGAAAAGGTAACTCTTATTTAACTTCATTAATTCATGTATTATTGCAAAGAGCTGTTCCATTGAAGTGTATTCATAACAATTTCTCTATGGCAAAGTGTTAAGTATCAAAGACTGGTATTTGAATGAAGGTACCCGTTCCATTTTGCTTCTTTTTTTAACAAATGCCGATTTTGACACAACATTCTATTTCATCCTGGTAACACAAGTTCAGGAGGTTTGAAGATTTAGTCACATCAGCACCCAAAAATTTGAAATCCTCGTCCATCTCTCAAGCTATTGCATTTCATTTGGAATGCCTTAGCTACATTTAATTGCCTGCAGTTATTTTCTGTCCCAGGGCGAGATACTTTCCTATATGAAAGTAGCCAATAAAATTATTACTCTTGGGATATGAAAGAGGTCCACACTTCTGGCACTTGAAAATCCACATTCAGTACTTGAATGACCCTGTGTATTCATCACCAGAATAAACATAGCTACCTGCTGTCTTATTGAATATTTGTGCAGATGGAATGAAAACAGAAGTGTGTTGGAAGTCCTTAGTGAAGTGTGGGCTGTAGAAGAAAGGTCTCATATCTCTCTAGTTTAAATAAACACACAACCCAAGTCACATCCATCTCAACAAAACCTAAAGGACCCTGGTCACAATGATGAAAGATAATGCACTTCTTTAGATTTGTTAAAGACAAAATTTTATAACAAACAATCAAAATAGTAAAAAGGCATTTAAATGTCTCTCTAGAATTCACACATCAGTTAAAAGCCTTGGTTGTAAATCTGAATAATGCTAAATAAATCAAATCTGACAGTTGTTTCCACTAAATACCTTCTGCTGTGATCTCAGTACCAGCTGTCTGATATTTTCAAATATGAAGCAGGTTATGGAGTTGGATTAGCTTCATCCCACCTAGAAAGGTGAAAATAGCGTTCTCACTTCCAATTCTGTTCAGGTGATAATTAACTAGAAATAAAGTACTAAAGATGATGCAACTATGATATGAAATGATAAGCTTGTCATTAGTCTGCTAAAATCAATGCTAGTTTAAAGTCAGTAGGGTCCATGAGATAAAGAAAATTGGAATCTTATTAGACATTTTCTTACGTTCTTATTCCCTGAGAAATATCTCAAGGATTTCGCAAAGAAATAACTGATAAGTTTCGCCTTGGGCTATTTACCGAAGTAAAACAAAGCATTCATAACTTCTGCAGTCACTCTTGAGCAAGAAAATGGAAGTGATCCTTTTAGAGCTGAAAGAATACTCAGAAAGTTATCTGGATTATCCACTCTGTATTGCCGATTGTCAGGAGAGGGTCTGTAAATTTCCAGGTTCAGCTGCTTGACTTGCAGCTTCCACAGCTGATTTGTTGTTGGATGGTGTTGTTCCCCCTGATGTGTTGCTTTCCCTCTGAAGAAGTGCCCTGATATGTACAGTTTTTAAGAGCTGCATCATAATTTCTACGCAGGCAACCACTCCGTCACCCCAACAACTGATATAGAATCAGTTTTGAGTAATATTTCATCCTAGTCAGTAGAGTAGGACTAGTACATGAAATTTGAGAAAACTGGAATGATTATATTGCTATTATTATATTTATTGTGTAGTTATTTATTGCTTCTTATTTTATTATCTTAGTACATTTTTCTTCAAATAGCTGATTATGTTAATAAGTAAAGATGTCAGTTATGAAAGCTAGACTTCATTAAATATTGATTCATAACTCACAAAGCTTGTTCATGCTTTATTGCACAAATAATCAAAAAATTGCAGAAGCTGTTAGTCCGTATGAGACATTCATGATTTTGGTAATAATTTTCATGAAAACTGCTGCTGACATGCCACCTTGGGGGCAACCTCAGTCATTTATTTACTTTTTGATGTGTTTGGTATAACATTGTCAGCACAGGAAAGATGCAAACCAATTAAAAATCCTCCCTATGCCCAACTGGAGTAATTTACCAACACAGAGGCCCTTTGATGCATTCAGTTTTATTGTGAAATAAAACACTCTGTATTTCTTACAGCTTTTGACAAGATTAATTTTGAATCTTTGTGTCAGGAGATGTACAAGTGTTATCTGTAAATGAGAATCTGTATGCGAGGTGCTCAACTACTGCTGAATTTCAATGAACTTTGTGGTTCTAATGTCATGAAGCTCTGTCAAATGTTAACAGAAATTAAAAGTAAAATTTATATAGAGCTTTCACAAATCACAGCCTCATCTGTCAGCATTTTATAATAACCTAACAGTTATGATCTATCAAGGTATTAAAGTGCAGTTCTGAGCCCCAAAGGAAAAAGCATGACATTCTCAGACCAGTGAAGTAAAAATAAATATTTTTATTGAACAGAATTGTCAAGGTTTCCTTTCAAAGTTTTCTCACTAATTGCATTTCAAACAACTTCAGTTATAAATGTTGAGAGCAGACAGGAAAAAAAACACTGAGACTGTTATAACTTTGAATACTTTAGATAACACTGGTTTATGTTTATTTAACGTTTCTTTCTGCATTTTTCAAAATAAAGCTGATTTTAAATTTTTGATAAGTTAGTTTTCTTTACAAGTACATTAAACTGTGGCACTATAATCCTCATTTAGCGGGGCAGGAGAAATGTTAAATACATGAAAGCATTCCATCTTATCTGTCAACGCTTAAATTTCTGTAAAGACCTGTTATATGAATCTAGACAGAGTACAGAAATGTATGGCTTTACGTTAAACTGCTTGGACCAAACTTTGAAAATCTGTCAGGCCCATGAAGTTCATTGTGCTTATTGAAAACTGTATTTTCTGCTGCTGAAAACACAGAGGCTTAGAGCCAGGTTCTGGTCTGCATTACAGCCTGGTTTTGCTGCTCCAAGGTTCAAAGGGCTCGAAAGCCAATAATAACAATCAGTGAAGGGCTGGATCAGCTTCATCTGACTCCTCCTGAGCTTTCCTTTGGAAAAGTGGAGAATTTCAAGTATTCACTGTTGTAACAACATCTGCTTGGAATTATCAAAACAAAAAATTATCTGTGAAGATTATTTTGTTATTAGTTGTGAGATTGCTGTTGCCTTTTCACTGGGTGGTTCAGAAGTGCATGTTTTTCGAGGTGTGGGAAATCAAAGGTCAGTCCTTACACACGTGTATATATGTAAATATGTATTACATACACATGTACACACACCTGTCTAAGGGGATACAACTCACATACCAAGAAGATGTGTGATGTTTAAGGTGCACACTAACCACCCTCTAACATTGAAACTATTTTTTTCTTACCTGAAATAGTTCAACATTCAAATGATCAGGGGCAGGATGAAGTACCTTTTGTTGCACAGTTGAGTGCCGTTATTATGGCACTTCAGGAGTTTGTTCTTATTCTTTTGTTGTCTTAATCGCTAAATGTTCTATACAAAGTCAACTGAAGGGATGCAACTTCAAATGCCTGTTTTTTTTCAGTTATAAAGCTACAAGACTCAAGTTTAAACCTAATCTTTTTCTGCTTCAGTACAGTATGTGATTATACAAGCCAATATAGCTAGCTCTTAAGTGAGTATCTGAGTAATGGAAATAAAAGTGGATTTAGAAAGTCAGAGTGGGTATCTGAGTAATGGAAATAAAGGTGCATTTGGAAGGTCATCTCTTTCTCATATCTTACAAATGACATATAAAATTTCTGTTTGTTGTTTGCACTGAGATTCTAAGGACAAGGATTCCCCTCTTGCCTGTTGGTTAGGACATGTGCTTTAGAAATATGTGTTCAGATCTCTTTAGCTGGAGGTAGATGCTGAAACCATATTTTCCATGTGTCAGGTGGAAGTTGTTACCAACTGATCTATTTATTAAAAAGAGGTTGTCTTCTGTTATGGGAATCTGTCCTTTCATTTCCTTTGCAATTTTACACCAGAAAAAAGATACTTTTTTTGGTTTTTGGTTTTTTTTTCATTTCAGCAACAAGGGTCGTAATCACTTTAAGTTTTGTTTGCTCTGAACTATTTTTTGAGTAACATTTTTCTCTTTCAGTTCAGCTGCCAAACCACAAATAATATCTGTCTCCTTGTATTATAAAAACTTAATCTTAGGTTAAGGACAAACTGTAATAGCTATAATGATTTTATAACCTTTGATGAACTGCCTTTTTACTACTTCTCCTCTGTAGAAAATTTTTCATAGCATGGTCCCTTGAGTATAATTTTTTTGTCATTTCCCACAGAGATACCCCCTGCACCCTGGGCATAAGTCCTTAGACAGTTAATGTGAATCACTGCTTTGAGAGTTTCCATAGTTAATCTGTACAGTGCTGTCATCAATCCCTTGGAATTAACTTGTGGCCAAACATGCTCTTTAGGAGAAAGGCACAAAGTGTTCTGCTTCTCTAGGAAAAAAAGTGCTCCGGAATGAGCCTGATGCCTTGGGTCTGGAAAGGCTGGGACTTTCCTTCCTTGTGCAAGGGGAGCGAAGATCATTGTGTAAGGATGCCCTTGCATGGGGCTCTTTGCACCTTGGGGAAAGCATTTTTCATGTGCTGAAATAATTTCACTAAAACCAGCACTGAACAAAAGAAGGCTTTTTCATCTGGGTGATTTCCTGCCTTCATTATAAACCTCAGGAGCTGCAAGCAAACCTCCAAGTGTTGCAGTTGCCAGCAGGTCACTTATCTGAGAACCTGGGTCTGCGTTATTGCATTCACCATTTTCTCAGAATTACCCTGGTTTTTAGGCCCTGGAAATTTATATTTCTGACTGGACTTCAACTCCCTTCTTCAGCTTTTTTCCTGCATTCCCCAAATCTACTTCCAGCCTTAATTAGATCCAGGAAGTTCAACAATACAAAAATAATCAGTCGAAAATAGAGTAAAATTTATTTCCTTACAAATTTTAAGAACAGTTGTGAATAGTTATTTATAGGGAATAATTGTCTGTGCTCTCTTTACTGTGTGATCTCTACAATGGTTTTATGCAAGGATTAACTATCTCCTGCAAAAGGAGCACTTGTATTCCTTGCAGACATTCTTAACTTAAATGCATGTATGAAAGCAAAAGTAGAATGCCTGAGGAAAACCCCCAAACTTTTCTTTTAAAATATAAAAGCCAAGTTTCCAGTTTTAAGATCTAGGTTATAATTATTACTGCATTCCAGCTTCTAGGCAGGAACACTTTTAGATGGAGCTAGGGATAGATAAAACTCGAGTTAAATGCTTGGACTGTCTTCCTCTAGTAAAGAGCTTCTGGTGAAGGTGAGTTGGTAGAAGGAAGGAGATTTCTTTCATGCTGTGATCTCTTTTTTGCCTAAGAACAGCCTCAGTACTGCAGAAGTACTAAGAACTACAGAAATAACACTATAAATATATTCCAAAGCCTGTTATTTCAGATGGAATTTCATACAGTACCATATCAGATCTACAGTGACATAAAGATATTGAAAAACTGGTCAGTTTTGTAGAAACCAGTGTCATGCACAGTTTGAATTCATTTCCATTTGGAGAGTTTTCATCCTGAGATTACTCTCTTTGAACAGCAAAAAGATTCTGCTTGGAAAGATAAAACAGATATTAGAATTTAATAGGATCTAGAGTACAGAAAAGACTACAAAGTTACATTTCTTTGCACATGTAAACATTCAGTAATTGAGAAAATTGTATTTTATAAAAGAAACATTAAATCCCACTTTAAAATTCATCCCCTGCTTTTGCAGAATAAGTATTCAAAGTATGATTTGGGTCTTTGAAGTGACTTTTTTGTCATACGTAAAAAACACTGTGTTCCATTAGAATTGTGAGGTAGCTTTCCAATTTTACACACTTTTTCTAATACAGAGCATGACTTACAGTCTTTGTTTTGAAGTATCCCTTTTGGTTCAGAAGAGAATGGATGCTGTAATTTTATGGTACCAGGAACTACTATTTTGTGGCATAATTCCTTCACAGCTAATGTCTCTTTCTTTTATGGTATTTTTTTTAGATAGAAGTCTCTGCAAATACCTATGGGTATCTACTGTATATTTTCTTATAAGAAATATCTTTGGCTTTATAGATAATACCATATATAAAACACAGGAGAGAATTTGTGGATAGCAAGCATGGGAGCTCATTGTCTCTGTGTGTGGTAGATTCTCGAATAATATTTTTCAGGCTTTCACCTGTGCATATAGATAATTAATATGTTTGCAGAATTGGATCACTGGGCATTATCTCGTGTCTTACTTGAGATTCTTGTTACTTCAGCTCTTGCTTTTTGAGGTTGGATTTGAGTAAGTGAAAAAATCAGGAGACTGTGCTCTGGAACAAGAGCCTATAGCTTTGCTTTTGGTCATCACAAATGTGGCCAGAGGCCTTGTTTTATACGTTATACAATATACATTGTTTTACTCAAAAGCTTTAGCCTGCAGTAAATTGGAAAGAGCTTTGGGTTTATAAATATAAAATCCAGTAGACTTCATACCTTCCTAGGATTTGGGTGCTGCATAGTTCTCTCTGTTCCCTCTCAAGCCTAGCAGGTTTGCTGTTTCAGATAGATGCTAATTCTGTCAGGAGCTGCCTGGTCTTAGAGTCTACATAACAAAACTAGAAGCTCGGGTTTGGTGACTGGATGGAACCAAGATTAATTAAATTTGATTTTGCTTTAGTATTTCCTTTAAGTTTAATTTTAATTTCCTGATGGAAATCACTGCGCTCTACTGGATAAGGTTTCAGTGAGCTTGAACAGATAAGATAAATAATAAGCACTTTGTTTTCAAATAGATTTTGAAGCTTTTTTGCTAGTTTCAGACCTTGTTCTCTGTGAGGTGGCCACTGTGTCTGCTAAAGACTTCAGGGAAAATGAAAGCAAAAACCAGATAACACGAGGAGTGCATTAAATGTAAGAAATATTTCAGTGTTCAAATTCAGCTAGTACTGTCAGGGATACATAATGAGGATACAATAAAGAACCTGCAGGAATAAAAGATCAGACAGTGTCTTTTGAACAGATGGGGACATAAATACTCTAGCATATATCAAAAGTGCTAGTACATTGTGTTTAGGAATGTAACTTCGCTGTGTTCATAAAAACTTCATTTAATACAAAGCCAAAAATACTTGCTCAATGAAATGTATGTGTCTTCATGAAAAACTTATTTTTTTTTTATTTTTTGGTCAGATAAACTGAAAAATGAACCCTAAGAATTTTGATCCCAATCTCCCATTAGGATTAGGTATTTCTAGACAGCTTTGAAATCTCAGCTTTAATGCAAGACAACATTAAAAGCAAGGCACTCACTCCTGGAGAAGTCCTAGCACCTGATAATTCCCTGAAGGCCCTTCACTGTCATTAGCTGAGGGCTTTCTCCATCACATCCCAACTCTCCTTGAAGTAGGGGAACTTCCAGCCTCCATAACATCCCGTCACTATGGAAACAAAAGACTCGCTACAATTTCTGCACTGGGGGGAAAACAGGTAGGCAACTAACCTGGCAATGTGACTGGAATAATTGTGCTGATTCCAGGGCTAAACCTGACATCCTCTATTTCACTTTCAGATGGAGAGATGTTGTTGAAATAAACCAGTAAAATCTGTGTTTAAATATAAGTGTCTCCTGTACTTGTCAGCATCTCTTAGAAAATGACACAGAGGGAAATCTCTGTTTTGTCCTGCTTGGTATGAGTCCTTTCTTAGTGTGGTTCTGAATGCAGCTGCAGGTTTTGTACTTGCTCTGGTTTAGCATTTTTTATTTTTGCTTTTGAATCTTTGAGTAACTAAACCCATTCCTCAGTCCATGCGTAAACAAATCCATATGTTACGTGTTTCACCGAAAAGAGAGTGCGAGGTGAACATTTGGTATGAGTCACTGGAAACATTTTTGGACAAACCTGGACTGAATTCCAGGTTTATGACAAAAGCTGGACTCACGTAAAATCTCATCTGGTTCTGTTGAAATTTTGTTGTCAGTTTTCTTATAGCCTTCTTGAAAACCATTGACAACAGAGTCAGTTTAGCTCTGTCAGAGATCTGGACTGGCACAAAGGAGCAAAAAGGCACGGATCTTTCAACAATAAGCGTGACACTAGGCGCCGAATGTGTTCATCATTACTGCTCTACAGCTTCGTCCTGCACCTTTTGAGGTTTTCCATGTGAGAAATGTGTTGCTTCCCTGGGCTACCAGATAAAGCTGCCGTCTGAACTAAAACGGGGAAGAAGCATTCAGCAACTTCTGTGCTCTCTTTTTGAAAACAAGTCTCTTTTACTCTTCTGTAGCCCCTGCTTCACACCAACATCTTTAAGGAACTCTGTAAAGCACTTCTCACTGTGCTTTTCTTTCTGCCACTTGTATTTAATAATTTCATTTCTAATATTTTTCTTTGCTTCCTCTTGTAGTCATTATCATCTTTTGCTATTCCCTTTAGTCTCTTTCTGATGGCAATATGTAAAATATAGTTCAGCTGTTTCTCAATACTTATTCACAGCAGACAGAGAATAGGAACAACACGAGTTTATCCTCTATAGGAACTGTCTCCCCATCGCCTACCCACCTTCTGCCAGAGGGATGCTGGCTGCCGTGTAACAACATGTGTATCTCCTGAGATTCCTCAGGCTTGGAATTGCCGATAAGATTTTTTTTTTTTTTTTCTGCACACATAGAGCTTCATTTAGGTTTTTGGTTTATTTTTTTGCATTCAATGAAATAATGTGTTTTGGACAAAATCCCATATAGTTCCTGATGTTAAAGGTGAAACTAAGCTTCTGTCAGGGGATTAAATAGTTGTTAATAAATTTGGAAACAAAGTTAAAAGAGAGAAAATTATGTATTTTGAAAAAAATATTTCTAGATTATACTTAAGAGTCAAGCTGGTTGGCTAGTTGTTTTGTCCTTGTTTACTTGAGGGACAGGTGACTCAGACAGTAATATGCCAACAGTCTGATTGTTTGTGTTTAACCACAATGAAAAGTACTTTATACTCGAGATGCTTACTTCAGTCCTTTGCTGAGCCTGTTTCTCTCTGGTTCTTCTGCTGCTTTTTATTGCTCAGGTCTGATCCCCAGGTTCTTTACCTTCCTTCCATTTAGCTGGTCCTTGTATGGGCTGCTGTAAATGTTTGCACTGTGGATTCTATTAGGAAATTGCAATCCCCAGTCGCCTTGGACAAAATTCCTGGAGCAAGCAATGTTTATAGTTCAACGTGTTTGTTGTAGTTGGTGAGAAAAACAACCAATCCAATCCTGCTGTATTCCTAACAGACTTGCCTAAATAATATGCTTCATGGCACCCCTGGATGTTCTGGGGGAGCCAACACTGCTTGAATATTTCTCTTTTACTGCTATTGTTGCTTTGACAGCTTTGATTTTATAGCAGCTTTAATCATGTGTATCTTATTCCTTCACCTCTGGCATTTTGCAAATATTCTGTTTCTCACTTTTTGCTACCATAACTACCTTCATCAAATTATAATTCATCAATCTTTTTCTCCCACACCCACAGGGGAAACCCCAAAAGTATACTATGTCATCGAAACAAGAAAATGCTAAATGTATACATGTAAGAAAATCTATTAATTAAAAAAAAAACCAACCCAAAACTCTGAAAAATAAAAAATTAGGTATATAAGTTAATGTGACCCCAAGGCAGCATTGGCAGTAACTTATGTGCTGACAGTTATGAGCCTGTTTATTCTATGCTCAACCATACATGAAAAAAGTGCTGTCAAGTAGAACAACAAAATGGACTTGTGTTATCCTAAAGATACAGAGTAGCAATAAATCATATGAGGAACACTAATGCTATGTTTACATTTTTCCCTAAAAAAAATAATAATTTTCTGAGGCTTTTGTTTTTGTTACAACATTTGTTTAGCTCATTGTTCCAGGAAAAGCTGCAGGAGGTTCTGCCTGGATTATAGGAGTCTGTAGAGCTGTACATGCTATCAGGAGCTGTAGAGAATCACATCTGCAGGGCTCCTAGCAGTTCCCATTTCTTAGTCAGTGTAGGATGTATTCTTCTTCATCACCTGGCAGCTTTGAAGTGTGATGGATAAGTACAGGCCCCCCCAGAAATACTTCTGTCTTTTTATTTTGTAATGCTAAGGTGTATTTGCTGCTGGTCCTGGGCTCTCAGCAGGACTGGATGTGGACACAGGCAGATTCCTTATAGCTGGCAATGCTTGAGGGGTTTTTTGGTCGGGTTTTCGGTTGGTTGGCTGGTTTTGGGGTCTTTTTTGTTTGTTTGGTAATCTGTTTTTGTAAATGAGAATGAAAAGAAAGTGAAATCACTGAAAAGAAACTGAAATCAAGCTCTGAGTGTATTTCTACAGCCTTCCCTACCCCAGTTATTTTCCTAGAAGGTACCTGATATCAAATGCCGTTAGGGAAGGAGATGGTGAAGGACCAAAGGTGGTGAAGGGTCTCAAGGAGAAGCCATATGAGGAGCGGCTGAGGGCACTGGGTGTGTTCAGACTGAGGGGAGACCTCATCGCAGATACAACTTCATGAGGGGAAGAGGAGGGGCAGACACTGATCTTTTTCTCCCTGGGGACACTGACAGGACCTGAAGAAATGGCCTGAAGTTGTGCCAGGGGAGGTTTGGGCTGGATATCGGGAAAAGCTTCTTTCCCCAGAGGGTGGTGGAGCCCTGGAACAGGCTCCCCAGGGCAGTGCAGTCTGATTCTTGTTGACTTAAAAGGGAATCTGTTTCAGTCCAAGTTGATTCTTTTGATGGTAGGCCTGAGTGTAGATTAATAAAGCAATGCAATCATGAGACCTGCATCCAAAATGTATCAGAATTGCCTTTTGAATCACAAAGGACTAGACACAAAGCTATCAAAACTCTGTAAGACCTTCCTTTTAAAACTTGTTTCATGTAATCAGAAATGGGAGTGTGTATTTCTATGTATGTAAAGACATAACATTTGCTTGCTAAAATTCTTTGTAAAAATGCAGATCAAGAAGTTGTAAAAATTCTAAATTTTTCAAAATTCTGGACCAATCAAAAGGATAACCCTTATAGGTTATTGCTCACACAGGATATTTAGCAAATGCAAAGTTAAAGAAGTAGGAACAGTGGTTGTTGTTTAAAAAGCCAACTGAGTTGTAAAATGAAAAATGTATTTTTTCTAAGCAGTGTCTGAGTTTCAAACCTGAACAGAGAACACTGAACTAAATGCGAAAAATTGGGAAATTTTTGCTAGCAAATCATTAATGATGGGGAGCTTTTGAGTAACAAATCTTCTCCTGAGAACCTCCTGCATTTTGCCTCAAGTACAATCAACAGACAGAAGAGAATCCATTAAATCCTTAATAATAGATGAAAGCATCAATTGATCTAAGCAGCAATTTAAAATCGACAGAAATATTAGAAATTTAGAAAAACAGCGTGAGTCCATGGCTTTACATCAATCTTCTTCACTTAAAAGTGATGTCATCCCTACATGAGATCCATGGGAGTGACTTCCAATTAGTAAAAGACCTTAAGCAGCTCAACATGCAATGATGACATTAAAGAGAGCTTGTTATAATTACATACTATAGTTAGTTGAACAAAGAGGTAATGGGGGAATTTTGCTATACAGCAGCTCGTCAATAGGAGTGATGCTACTCCTTATGCTTGACCATTTGGTCTGTTAGATTTTATGTAATTAATTTCTTCTAAGGTGTTGAAAGCTTGTATGTCATTTCCCAGCAGACTTAACTATGATGACACACAAAGCTTGGTGCTTTGTCTTTCATTTCATAAAATGGAAGGCCATTATGGGTAATTGTAATATACTTTTGAAGTAAAGTAGCTCTTTTGTTTATGGTGTAACATATTCTTCCTGCTCAAATGCAAAAATTAGCAAACTGATTTAAATTACCAATTAAATTTGCTCTGAATTAAGTTCTAGCATGCAGCAAAACAAGAATTGATAGCTGTATTTTACTTGGGATTGTGCCAAACAAATGAAAAATATTTTGTTAATAGGTAGACTGTATATGTGGTGCATTTTTTCTCCCTCTCCAATACTTTACCTTGGCTAAGAGCATTGATAGTTATATATCTGCATGGCACAGAACAATGTTAGATGTGAGCACCCCAGCTGAGCATGGCAGTGTAGAATGCCAAATAATCTGAGACACAGGGAACATTTAACTGTGTTAGCTCCAGAGGAATGCTGTGCCATTGCAGGTACACAGTTTCAGTATTCACAAGCATGAATATTCACTAGCATCAGAGCCTTTCTGGCTTTTGGCCACTAGAAGAGGCTTGATGCAGCAGGGCAAGTGTTAGCTGGAGTTTTGAAATAATCTACTTCCCAATGGCCCATGAAGGAAGGAGACAAAGAACAAACGCCATCTCAAATGCTCTTGTCTGTTTTGTTCCTGTAGAGGTAAAAGGAATTTATAAAAAAAAAGCCAACCAAACAAAAACAAACAAAACCAAAAGAACCCTTATTTTCCACCTGCAAGCAGCTAAGTTTTTCTCTGAAATATGTGTGTGATTGATATTCTGAGCAAGAAAGCTCCACTATGCACAGGGATTTTGTAATCATGAAGCAAGCCATTTGGTCCTAAAGACTATTGTAATAATTGCATGGTTGCAGATGTCTCCTTACACTTAATTTTCCATGAATGCCCAGACCCGATGCTGAACAGAATCCCTTTCAGAAATGTTTCAGTTCTTCCCTTGTCAATTTTACTTTGTAAGGTTGTTGTGTTAACATGTTCTTTTTAATTGCTTCTGTGGGACAGCAATCCAAACTCTAAAGAGGCAGTTTTGCAGACTTTGTTGCTCTTCCTTGCTCTATTTCAGTATGTAGTAGAAGAAAACTGTCTTGTATTTACCAGTGCACTTGAGCATAGGCACAGGTAAAGGTGCCATTCAGTGCATCCACTCACTGATCTCTCGAGAACATCAGAATTCCTTGTCATTTTTACTTGCATTGCTAAACTGGGAAGGGGTCTTTCATCATGCAGAACACTCTATTAAAAACTATAATACTCAGGCAAATACTTTAGCAAATATTTTTTGGCAAATAGCTTTTCTGGATAGATTTCCATGGCTGTGGATACAAGTCCTGTTTTTTCTTAATCATCTTTCTCTCAGCTCTGGTTGAAAAAGACGGGCAAATAAATTAATAACAGTTTCACTTAGTATCATCTGCTCTCACTCTCTGCTGCTTTTAGGTACTGGCACACACAGCCCCTCCAACTTCTGCCCTGTGCGCTGCACAGTGTAGGAAACTGTATTTCTTTTGTTCTTGCACTTTCCAGCACTGCCCTGCAGCTTTCCCTTTTTCCACCAAGTCATCCAGCCCAATTAAATTCCTAATGCCAGTGAGCTTTCTTGAGCTGCAAAGAATTAGACTTACCTCATTCTTTTCATCCATCTCTGAAATATTATGTATTAGGGTACAATATGTTCCAGCATACAGCATATAGTGATAGTATTCCACAATAAATCCCTGCTAAGTGAGACCTGTTATACAACTCACTGATTTCCAATATTCACCTGTGCTATATCTTGCATCTCATCTCAGATTATCAATAGAGAGAGGATCCATTTTTAGTAATCTGTATAGAATATGCTTCTTTGTGCTGGTCCAGAAAGTGTGCAAAACGTAGATAGACTGCTTGTATATACACTCTGCCATTGAAACTGTTGTAGAGGTTCCGGACAAAAATTACAGAAATTCCCAGAGACAGAGAAGACAGTATTAATAAATTTGCTGTCAGGTGTGTAAGTGCAACAAGAGCGTATGGCTGGGGGGAGCCTGTCAAGACCACTGAATTCTGTCCCTTGCCTTTCATGACTCAGACTTAATTTAAAATATATGGTTGAAAGATTAACTCGCTTCCTCTTAACTTCTTATATGTTATCCTTGTATTTCCTTATGCTATGCTGTATTAGACATTACAGTTTTCTCAATTACTTCTTTCAAAAACAAAAAGGCACATGGTATCTGCTGTCACTGATTTGACTGGTGGTGCTTTATTTAGGTCTGCTCCTGCAAAGAAATAAAAAGAACATAAAAGAAACTGGTGAAAAGATAGAGAAAAGCAAAGGTGTGTCCCTTTCTCCAAATCCCAAAGCAAACAGAAATCCACCCACTGTCCCTCTTGTATGCTTTTAATTTTGCCCTAAATAAATAAATGAATGAACAGAAAAGCCTGAAAGGATTATTGCTCTAAAAAGTGAGGGAGGAGCACTCCAAGATACCTGTCCCCTGTGCTGAGGGGATCAGGTTTTTATACATGCCTTTGAAAAAAGAAGCAATGCACTTATATTTTCAGAGAAGGGCAACAGAGGAGAAATTTCTTCTCCTGACAGAGTCCTGAACTGCAACAGAATGGTTAGGGCAAGAAGGAAGAGTAATTTGCAAGCTTATCTTTAGTGCATATCATCCTGAATGATTAAAGGGATTTGCCTCATATATTTAAATAGTACCAGCCACTGCTGAAATACAGACTTTTTGGATGGTGTATTTCACGTACTGATGGGTTTTCTGGACTTGGTGCCTTGAGTTTCTGTGTTTCTGTGATTTTTTTCCCCCATTTTTCTTCTGACCACTTGGTTGAAAGGAGTCTGAGCTACAACTTTTGAGTTCCAGATCCTGATTTCAAACCTTCTGTGTGTTCAGAAATATTCAGAGCTGCAGGGGCTTTTTGACCCATTTCTCATCATAATTAAATATATTAAACAATATTAGCCTTGTTGCTGGTCCCTAGAGTATCCCACTATTAATCTTTCCTACACTGAGAATGGGCTATTTATTCCTGCCCCTTGCTTCCTTCCTATTAGCCAGCATTTAATCACTGACAAGAATTTACCTCTTACCTTGTGGTCACTAAATTTCCTTAATAGTCTCTTGTGATGAACTTTATCAAAAGCCTTTCAAAAGTCATAAGTATATAATATTCATTGCTGCTTCTTTATCCACTATTTTGTTTACCATTTCAAATAATCATAGTGGTCTGAGAAGTATAATTCATTCTAGTCAAAGCCAGGTTTTCTTTTTTTATCATATTGTTATATAGAGTACAGTAATCTCTTTTTTTGTTGGTTTTTTTTTCATGGTGCTGCAGTATATTTGTAAAGAAATAGGAAGGAAATGTGTTGTACCCTCTTCAATGGTATGACTTTATTTTTCTAGTGCTCAAGAAAGCTTTTCTGCCCACATTTTTTTTCAAGTGCCCACTCTCCTGTAATTCATCCTAAAACAAAATCTGTTTCTGTATATACAGTGGCTTCAGCAAAGGTATCTAACACATAGCTTGTATGTTGAGTTGGTTTGGAATATATCATGTTATGATTATGACAAATATAAATATTTTATATAGATTAAAACAGAAAACAGGTATATATGATTCAGTATAGCACAATCTTGGCTTGGAACAGAAGCTCTATAAAACAGAAATTGGTTTTCACTACAGCTATTAATTTTCAAAATTATTTAAGATCAGGACTTCAAATAATTTAGGCAGATAACTGCATTTGAATTTTATGTGTGTGAAATCAGGTATCTGTCCTTGCCAATAGGCAAATAAACAAAGAGAAGGGAGATGGATGCAGCTTAAAAAGGGGCGGTCATGAATTATCTTTTGAATGCTGAAAAGCCCGGCATAACAAAGGAAATTTAGCAATCAGTCTCAGAAATTTTCATTCTCCTTGTTGAGTAAAACTCAGCTCTTGTTAGTCTCATGCTCAGTATGTGAAAAGGTATCCGAGTCTGGCATGTGCCAGAGTTCTTTCTTTGTCTGTAGAAACAGTGCTCAGTGTGTGCTTGGGATACAGTGCAGCCCTGATTCTGAACATCGGCCATAAGTAAAAACACAGTTTGTACTTTCTCTCATAATGTTTTTATGGCATTGGGAAATAATTTAAAAAATAATTTACTAGAGAAATGCCTGACTGTTACCTATTATCCTAAAATGCCAAAGAGCTGGGATGCCAAATAACACTTCTCTTGTGTTTGGTGGTAGATGATTGGTACGCTGAAGAGTAATTAGTGTGGCACTGAAAGTGCACATTAAATGGTAGTGCCACCTTTAGCAAAATGTTTCCAGAGCCTGTCACAACAAGGCATTGAAACCTGATTATGGTGCTTAGGTACCACCATGGTATGAATAAATGATGATACTATAAAATTTTCTACTGCTGACTGCAATACCTCGGATGCTCTTTCAGCCTCCTCAGCAGCCCCCCAGCCTCCCTTACCGCTTCCCTGGTGCTTTTCTCTCCCTTCAGTCAATACCGATGGTTCAAGTGACAAACAGAATTCCTGTCTCTCAGTACTTTCCTAGGCTACAGGTTGGAACAAGTGAACCATTAGTCACTTCATGAAATCCTCCTTTGTGCGACCAGGCTGAGAGCAGTTGCACCTTTATGCATATTTTATGCACATTTATGGGCTGCATTTCACAGTGCTGTATTTAGTTCCATTACAGTTTTCCATCATATTGCTCTTTTATTATGGCATTAATTATGTATTGCTTTTACTTTATCTTGCAGTATTTTTTTCCATTATTTTCAAAGTTGTGTTTTAGAATGTGTATAAAGTTAATTTGTAACAGTAAGGTTAATGTTATCCTGGCACTTTAGATTAGCCAAGTTGTTATTTTTTGAACGATTTTGTTTGGGTACCTCTTAAATTTCCTTTAAAAAAAAAAAAGAAAAAGATCAACATTAAAAAGTCTGAGACACTAAATAATTCATAAGCAGAGGGAATTTTTATAAAAATAAAAGAGCTTTTTTAGGAGGATGAGCTTCCACTGTCACCGTTCCAGGTCATATGAAGCAGCCATGCTGAAAGTGGGCCACAGTGAGCCGGGGAGATGTGGTGAAATGGTAGCTAATGAAAGTGGTTTAATGAAAATAGTGTATAGACCTAGGCTCACAGCAATATAAATGCTTTTCTCACCACAAATAATTTTGATTCCCACATGTGATGATGTGCAGCAAGCTTCTGAGTCGGCAACAATACATGAATGAGTCAGCTCTCAGTTGTGGGGCTTCCCAGAGATAATTCAGGGCACTGAGAGGAGAATCCTATGCCTTTGGTAAGGTTGTCTGTTACAGAAAACACTGTTTTTGTTTTTTTTTTTCAAAAGTGCTAATAGAAAGGGTATGCATGCCAAATAATAGTGTTAAACACAATTATTTCCATTAGGGTAGCCTAAACGAAAACAAAAACTAATTTTTGTGTGGTATTTGGAGGCTCTGATGGGACTTACGAGAGTTACAACACCCAGACTTTGAATTGCAATTGTGGATGTCAATCTGCAAGTCCCACCGAGTGACTCTATTGTCATGGAGGTGATTTCAGGGCTCCTTCAGCTGGCCAGTCCCAGAGGAGGCCAGAGGAATTGAAGTGCATTTCACTTTGCAGCCAAAGTTCGTAACATGAGATTCTTGCAGTGAAAAATTTCTAGGGCTACAAAGCGTAGGTGAGGTTCAATGGCATAACATTAGAAGTTCTGTCTTCTGTTTCACATGGAAACTTGTTCATTGCTTTTTGATTTGCTGTCCAGTCATATACCACTTATTCTTAATTTTTGGTGGGAAGATTTATTCAAATCAGTCCTGATTGATAAGATAATAAATAATTGGCCAAGTCTGTATGAAAGATCAGTAGGAAATTCTGCAATATTTATGGAAACAGAAGAAAAAATGTTAACAAAAGCTTTGCTTATGTCTTCCCACCTTATTTCTCAAATTTAGTTTTTAAAATGTATTAATTTATAAATTATTTTTAAAAATGGTAATGACTAGGCTAACAAATCTGAGTGAGATCTTAATTGCTAAGCACCTGCAGATCTCAGAATTTGTGGGTGCTGGCAGCTTTTGAAAATCAGACCAACATTTCATATTGAGCTTTTCCGAATATTTTCTTCTGTGTACAGAGGACAGAAAAAAATCTTGTGACTTTGGTGATGCTTGAGAATGCTTGAGAGCAGTCATTTTGAAGAGATTTTCCCATTTGAAACAAAGACTGAAAAAAGGAGGCAAAGGGAAAAGGTTACTTTGTCCTTTGTGCTGTTTTGCTGTTCTTAAGAACACAAAAATTCTTTTGTCTACTGCTTTTCTATCTGCAGGCACAGCTGGAGTTCTGGCTTCCTTTCCTACCTGAGCACTGGTTCCTCTTTCATATCTAATTTGGGATGGGCAGGAAAGGAAAAATATTGAAATGTAATCAGGGAAAACAAATATTTCGTATTTAAAGATAGCAGGTAAAGTGATCATGTACATACTTCTTCCCTCATTAGATTTGCCATTTGCATCCTTTATTTAATTATAAGGGTCATGTTGCACATCTATCCTGTTGTTCCTGCTTCAGTGAGATTATTCTTCCCTGGCATTTCTATGGCAAAAAAAGTCATAAATCTTTCTGACAGAAAAATTCGGGCAATTTCTTCTCAGTTACAGTTCCTTGTTTTATGCATGGGGGCTGAGCTACTTGGACCCAAACTGTGGCCCATGCAGGGGCTGCACTCCCTGACGCCTTTCTCACATGAAGCAGAAACCACTTTTCAAAGATGGATCATATAAAACAGCTCATTTGTAATTGGGCAATAATTTACAATTCATGTAACTTTTAAAGTAATTAATTACATTCAAAATAGTATTTTGTAATGCATCATCTTAAATTACACTTATGAATCCAGATATATCATTAGAATTAAAATAAATATAAAACTTAATTTAATAGTTGTGAAGTAAACCTAGGTTATATATTTGTGCCTTGTGAGTATAATAGAAAACAAGAAAAATAATTTCATATTAAAATCTGGGTAACTGCAGGGCATTTACTAAAACTAATAGTATCTTAGTTAACTTTCAAATATAAAAAAGGGCTGGGTAAATAACTCTCTATGAAATCTGAAGTATAATTTATAATGAATTTGTACTAATGATATCTAATGTGCCTAGTTAAAATGAAAGCTTTATTGAGAATAAATGTTGCTCATTTACTTCAAAGGGAGTTACCAGACATGTAGTTTGACAGTAATTTTAAAAATAGAACAATATTGGCTAATAAATGCACAATTTAAATATTTCCCTTATGAAAATGAGATGCTTAATGTATAAAATTTTATTTAATTGTATAATATTAAAAAAATAAAATCTCCACTTCAGAATACTTTAGTTGCAAAACATCTAAAAAGGAAATTCCTGAAAAGCTCTTTTTGTGATGAATTCTTAAATAATAAGAATTGCTACTTAAATTGAGTGACAAATAGCCTTACTGAAATATTAAGTTAGCTATTATAATGGTACTATGAGGTATAGTTTTCTGGAAATGTTCAAGAATTTGAATTTGTATTTAGTTAATTTGTATGGTCAAAATATACATTGGTCTTGATTCTGTGAGTGCAATCAAATAGTTTAAGCAAAAGTAGTCTTGTGCACCATATATATTTTATTTTTTATTTTTATGTGTAGGCCATTAATATTAGCATTAGGTCTCTTTAGATTCATTGAGAGAAAAATGCAGCAGAAGGAATCCCATTTTATAAAACAGTCATTGTTTTTAATGAATGTATAATTAGTTCTACTGTAATAAAGCAAAGATCTATCCCGGAGATAGATTTTTCCTTAGTTTCTTCACAGGCATGAAACTCCTAATTTAGTGTGGCATCTTCTAAAATATTTCCCCCCATATATTTTTTCACATTTTACTGAGGAACCATTCAATCATCCTTATGGCTTGCAATATAAAGATTTGTTCCGTCGTTAAGGGAACTTGCAGAGACCTTTGCTCACATCATTGTTCCGTGGGGAATGTTGGCTTTTTTTTGTTTTTTTTATTGGTTTCATTTTAAGTGAAGCAATGCTTAGTACTTCTGGTTAGAACTCATAAGATGGGTGGTGCTGCAGTCTCACGCAGCAACACATTTTCATGTCTTACTTAATTTACATTAAAGAATCTTCAGTGGAAAAAAATATTCTTATACTTACCTGAAACAGTATATTTTATATATTTAATGGCAAATCCTCTAGTACATTTACTTTTAAAGATGAGTGTTATAACCTGGCTTCCTAGAATATTCAAGGAATAGCAGATTTAGATGCATAGAGTGTACTGATGTTTTCAGTTTTTGCAGATGGTGAAAGGACATTGTGGGGTTTGTCTGATTATGGGCTTTTTTTGCAGGAAGTTGTCAAGATTGGTAGTAATCATTTTACATCAACTGTTTTCTGCAGGGGCACCTACAGAAATGCTTATAAAAAAACTTCCCTCAACTGAAATTAAAATTTGAAACCTTTTTTTATAATCTATTCTATAGCTGATATCCTAGGGCAGTTCCTTGATTTGATTGCATTTTGCATCATTGAAAGCTGATTCCAGTGGATTGGATCAGTTCTCCAGTGAGCTGAAGCCATCAGTGATGCAAAAAGAATGAGAACAAGCTCTTCCAAGGGAGGAACTTTGGTGCTGAAAGGAAAGTTATAGCACTAAAAATTCTCTCAGAGGCAAGGCAGCTCTAGGGTCTCATCCAGGTCACAAACACTTTAGATGCAGCCTGTTAAAAATGCTTAGACAAGCAAGTAGTTTTATTTATTAAGGATAGAGATTCTGAGGAGAAGAGAGGTGCCTTAGTTTCTGCCCCATGCAGAGAGAGAATAGCTGGCCTGGATCATCCCAGAAGAGGGATGTGTCCTGTTTACCTGGCTGCCACATGTCCACCTACCTTTACATATATTTTTATCTTGGCATATGGACCCTTGAGCTGCTTAGTCCCTGTGTAAGTTGTATTTGTTCATTCATAAAAGCTTTGGCAAAAGGTGAAGAAGGTTCTTATAACAAGTCAGCTGTGTCTAAGATTGATTTACAAAACCATTTCCATTTTTCTTTCAATGACAGCCCTTCTCCCATACCTGCTGCTACCGAGGATTTTTGTTGCAACAGTTTAGTGGCATCCTGAGGTGGCCAAATGTGCATGTGCCAGGTGGGTCTGTGACAGAAATGTCATCTGCCTTCTTCTCCATGCAGTACTTGTGTGTCAGCGCTGATGAACTCGGAGACAGGGAAAGTAAGGGAACATACAAGCATTTTTGTTAGAAGAATTCCCCTTGTGGTGTCAGTACCAATTGCAAGGACAAACCCATCCAATTCCTTGCTAGACATGTGCTCATTCCAAGCAAGGAGATCCCTGTTAATGGAAAAGACTCTGATTTATCTTCATATGAGCAAAACCTATTTTTCAATAATGGTATTCTAATGTTATGGCTTTAACAGGACTTCACTCCTAACCAAATTAAAAGGAGTATTTTCTTACCTTCTGTGGTTTGTGAAAAGTGGAAGCTCCTCTGCTCTTGCCTGTGCATCTGTTTTCATCTCCTCTGGAAGTAAAAAACTATAAGACAATGTGACAAGGGTTCATAAAAGTCCCAGGGTTTGCCATAACCTTCTGAACATGCCTAGAGGACAGATTTTGGGATCATGCAGGGAAGATTCACTGCAAAGTCCAGAATACTGACTCACAGTATTTTGACTCCATTCCTGTTTCCTCTGAGAAGTAACCCCCCCAAAATGTCAGGGGAGTAATGAGGATATGGGTGCTGATTTGCGGGTTATGGGGCTGTCAGAGGCCTCCCTGGGATTTTATTCTCTTCCAGAATTTGGATAGTTTTCTCTCATTGTATTCTTCTTCACCTATTTTTGTGCTCAGGACTAAAGGGGAAGCATGATCAGTATCAGTGCTGCTGTTGTACACTGTCAGCTTAGGATGGCTGCAGACCTTTTCATCTAATCAGCGCTCATGTGTCAGCTAATGCAAGCATAACACTAAACATGTTCTGATCATCCCCCAGAGAAATGACATTTCATCTCTGGGTGTACATTGTGAGAAATCCTAAATGTTTTTCTCATTGGACTGAACACTGTGTGAATACCAAAAAAGCCAGCTAAATTCAAAAGGTCACATTAGACAATTCTGAGGTGAACAGATGTGACTGTATAAGGTTACAGCTAGGTACTTCATGTGCACTTTTTAGACTTGTGTTGGGAATTGCATTTCTGAAACAGTCTCATTGGTGCTATTATGCAAATTCAAGTGTAAATTACCAGGAGACCAAAAACCTAGCAAGTCTAAACCCTTAGTAATACATTTATTGCACATTAGATGAATCAAAGCAAAGCCCTAAGACATACCCTTCTGTGGAGTTAAACCTTAATTAGATGATAAATCTAGAATTTTATGATCTGATAAGTAATTTTGAGATTTTTTTTGAATGACAATTTTTTCGGTTAATAGCAAATTATCTGAAGAAAATACCTCCTAGAAGGCATGTTCTACTGAGTGAAATGTAAGGCTGTTTCTCTAATGAATATACCCAGTTCTCACCAGTGTTGACCACAGGTGTGAGTGAACTGCCAAACCATGAGCAGACCTCTCTCTGTATTAGGACAGGCAAAACTGTATCACAGTAAACAAAGTGCAAGGCAAAGTAATGTATTTTCATTGCGGGATTAGAAAAGGATTAGTGTAATTTGGTAAATGTTGTCTAAGGGAAAACTCCTGAAAGGATTACATTCTCATCCCAGCAGTTCAGAACCTCTCAGATACACTGTATTTTCACTAATGCAGAAGCTATAAAAATTTCTGGATATCCATGTTGACTTTTCTGATAACAAATAACACATAAACTTTGCTTTTGGATTAGTGGATGCCAGTGCTTCAGTATATGAATTCCTAACCTGTTGGATTCTGCTGCAATTCACAAGTCAAAAACTTGTGATGCTTCTCACTGACATTAACAGTCTGCAGTTGAAAAGTTCTGTGAACTATAGAGAATAAAGCAGAGATCTCAATAAGAAAAAAGTTTTTAGATTGTATTAGTTTAAAATTGTAGTTCCTGCATTGGAAATACACTCAGTATGATAGTTTGCAAAGATAAAATGCAGAGAACAAAAATTCATATAAGTAGAAAACTAAATGTAGCAAATGGTCCCATATTTATATCTCAGTAGTCAGAATACAAATAAACATCCTTGGTAAAAACACATCAGTGCTTCCAATTAAGGTAATATAATTGCATGCTTTGAAGTGGAACAATGGAAAATTCTGACAATCCATTTTATTAATATGAGGCACAGACTTCAGAGATGTATAAAAATAACATTTAATCTGTTTAAAGCATCTGCTACTGTATACTTTTTGTATAACATTTGTGTATGTTGTGTAAACACCCACATTAGACCAATAAATAGGTACTAACTAGGTAAATATCTATTATATGAGATCTGGTCCTGTTTTTAAAAAGACTTAAATTTCACACAGTAAATTTTAGTGCATTTTTAGTAGGCACAGGTACTATAATGAAAGCATGTGATGCTAATGTTCTTTACCAAGGAAGGAATCACTACCCTCATGGCCATAACTGGCAAAACTTTGGTAAACTCTAAATAAAATTTATTGATGTTTCATTAATTATATAAACGATTGAACAACATAAATAAGCTAGTGGTGCTTTCTCTCATCATATCACACGCTCTTTTTTTTTTTCCTTCCTTCTTCTCATTTGGAAAATTGTGGTGGAGCATTCTTCAGTCAGAATCACCGAAATGGGTGTTTACATTCCAGTCTGTGCTCATGGGACTTGTTAGCCTTGATTATAAAATTGAGATCTTATAAGTTAAACATCTTCAACTAAAAACAGCTGTTTTGTCATAAATATTTATGCATGGACAGAGCTCTACATTAGTAGCTTTTAGAAGATATGGGCTACAGTTATCTTCTTCGGGGTCACTGTTGCAGTAAGTGCTACAGGCAGCCAGTTCACAGTGTCTTTCCAAGGGAAGAGAAAGCAGCTTCCTAACAAAAAAGAGTAAATGTTTACTCTGCCTGTTTAACAGTCTGACCATCGAAGCAGTTTTTCTAAAATACTGTTCAGTCACCAGAGGGGAAACTGGGCCAGGATGCAACTCCAGGCATGAGGATTTCCCATCGGGAAGGCAGAGGGAGATCAAGTGATTTCATCCTCAAAAGAGGAGCATTTAAATCATCGATACTGCTGCTAGATGGCATAACACAGCTTCTTTATGCCAGTTCAGGGCAAGGGGGAAAGGGCATTTAAATACTACCTCTCCCTTTGGAGATATTTTAGACCCTCCTAGCACTTCATGGCAGGTAACAAAAAGGGCAGATGGTAATCAAGAGCAATGGTCTGACCGTGGCACCAGGTGCCTGCAACTGCCTCAGTTTGCTGTTCCTATACCCAGGATTTGCGAGCCTGGTCATCCATCAAAGGTCACTGCATACACAGCCTTCCCCTGAGGCTGTAGGGAGAAGGGACACAGTGTGCTGGTGTGGCTGTGCCAGCCCCATGCTCTTCCTGTGGGGTTTTACTCCACAGAGCATGTTGGCACTGTTGACTTCATCACTATGGGCCTGGAGCAAGTTTCAAAGCTGAGTCTAGAAAGTCTTTGGGCAGTTTCCATGCTCCTTCCTTGAGATGATGTTCAGAGGCAAAGTATATAAGTAAACCAAGGGTTTTGTGAGTGGGGAAAAATGAGATGAGAATATGTTAATCTGGATGTAAAAGGTGAGGGATAACATCAGTGATTGCTACTGCTGGGTGCAGAACTGCAGAACTGCTATTGCATCTGCTGCTATCTCTGGGTCTGCTTTTGTGTATCACAGTTACAATACCCTGCCACAACTATGAGTTGCTCTTGCTTTTCATTTTGACTTTATTAGTGTAACGAGATTTTAACTGAATTTTGTTGCTGATGTGTAACCCCAGCTGTATTTTAAAGCATAAAATCTCTTGCAGTACCTGAACTCTCCTGGCCTGAAGCAACAAAGCAAACATATTTTACTGATATGCTTTGAGAAGGAGCCGCTCTACATCTCCCTCTCTTTTGTACAAGTTTCTGTTCTCAGCTAGTTATGCTTGATGGCTGGCATAAATTCACTCCATTTTCTTTCACATGATCTAATGCTGTGACTGAGTGAAGATGTTATCGCACAGTTTGCCTGTAATTTGAGCAATATGTTCTCCTGGCCTGATGGAAGCTCAGATCAATTCAGGTTGGAAGGGACCTTATGAGGTCTCTAGTCCACCTGCAAGCTTAAAGCAGGGCCAGCTGGAGGTCAGACACGGCTGCTCAGGCTGTTCAGCTGGTCCTTGGAAACCTCCAAAGGAGTGCACAAGCTCTTGGGTCCCTTCTGTTCTGCTCAGCCCCCCCAGTAAGCACCAAATCTGCCTGTGCTGCGACTCTGATGGCAGATGGGTGTCCCTTTCCCTGCAGCTCTTCCACGGCTGTCACTTGCTGCATCCTGATGGTGATGCTGCCCAAAACAGAGCTTTCTTCCCTTAGCCTGCTACCAGGGAACTGAACCTGCTTTGGAATTGCAAAGCTGCAGGTGGAGAAGAGCCATGTTCCAGAAGATGCAAGGCTTCAGGCTTCCCGGTCTTGGGAGTTGTTGTGGTTTAACCCCAGCCAGCAACCAAGGCCCACACACATTTTTGTTCTTGTGGCTTGTGTGCATTTTTGAGGAATTTCTGGTGTTTGTGAAAAGGATGGAACTGAAGAACTCGGTAATGAATTCCTAGGGTAACAGCACCTTTACTCTTCCCTGGTGCTGCTGTATTTCAATCCTCATCTTCAAAAATTGTTGCTTGCGGGTTAAGGCCAAGGCCCACAGTCTTTGGCCCTAGGACAGCACAGCCATGCCAGATGCTGATGGTACAGCGTGTGTCAGACGTTCAGGATGTGTTTAAACACAGGCTCCTGCTACATTACATAGAGAATGCCTGGGGGTGATAATGATTGTTCACCATTCAGTATTACAATATGGTTTTTTGTTGGTTTTTTTTCAGTAGCTGCTATGTGAAGAAAAGGAGAATACTGAATTTTAAATAGAAAGTGCATATAAAGATTTTATTCCTTACGGTATTTTGTCAGTACAACACTGCCATACCAAAACACTCTGAATTTAAGAAAATGAGAAACAGAATTTTTTTTTTTTCTCCTTTGTATTCTTTTCTCCTCTGTGCCCTTCTTGGATGCTTAGAAACAACCTTGAGAGGTAAAAACTTAATTACTGGAGCCTGAGTATAGTTGTGCTTTAAGTTTTGAGTGTCACCCCCGAAAGGTACAATTACTTCACATACACTTAATTTCATGTGGAATTATAATCTTATTTTTATCAGAAATAATAAGCCTGTAGTTCAGAAATGAGAATGGGCTTGTGAATATGCAGCAAAATATTAGAAATATGGTGAAGTAGATGAGTTACAAAGTAATAATTTTTAGTGCAAAAAGTCTACTAATAGATATTTTTTTACAATCAGGCAAAAGGAATAAATGTGAGCACAAAGGTGTCTTCAGCAGCTTCTTCCTGTGAACACAAGGCAATGATATGAACATAGGAAAGAAATTATTTTAACACACCTTTGCAAATATCACTTGCCAAAATCTTGAAACAACCAGTGTTACTTCTCAGTTTATGGAGACTATTTAAAATGTATGTAAAGAAAGAAGTGTTAGGAGCAATAGCCAGAGTTGGCCATGTTGCCATGTAAAAGCCTGTATGCTGCATTGCTGTTGAATTTGGGTCATCGGACTTTTTAATGCCATTACAGAAATAAAAATAGTCTGTGTTTAAAGGCCTGTATTTGCACATTTCTCATACATTTTGAGCCATGTTTGAATTAATGCATTTCTCTTAGCTTTTGAGCTGAGAAACCTAATAGATTTTTTTTTTTCTTTTGGTAAATAACAGACTTCAATTAACTATAGTTGAATTCACCTGAAAACGTCACTGAATTTTGCTAAGTAAGTGGCTTCCTTCAGACAAAATGACACCTATTTTTGACTGTCGGTTGATCCATTAGTGAGAGTGAACCAAGTCCTGGTTCTCAGTTCAGCCGCACAGCAAGCTCTTTTTTTTTTTTTTTTTCTTTTCATATATCAGTCATCTTGCTAGGAAAACTATCTGATAAAAATACTTAGGGAAATGCATGCATAATGAAAATGGCCTGTGTTTGAAGGGGAGTGTGGAAGAAAGCATTGTTTGTTAGAGGGGAGTTACTAGTTATTAATTAAAAACAAAATTCTGAAGCTTCCAAAAATAAATATTGAAGTTCTTGACATTTTGTTTCTTGTCTCCTCCTGAGTTATTTCTGTACCACTTCCTTTCCTTCTTGAATAATATAATCTTTGTTTCCTTTACAAAATACTTCCATTGTTTTTCACTGCATTTAATTTTCAGAATGGAAACATGACCTAAGAAGAGTATTGTTGTCTGTCAAGATGAAACACAATGCGTTCTTGTGCTATCTTTCCCTTGTTCTGTCCCTATTTCTTCCCTATTTCTAGGCAGATATTTGAAGTAATTTTCAACGATGTAAGTAGTGAGGCATTGGAGGAAGAACCAGAAAAAATCCTGTTTTTTAATTGCAGGGCTTAAATACCTTGAATATGGTCACAAGTGGGATCAAAGATGGAAAGAATTTCTTTACCCATAATTAAAAAGAAAGAAAGGAAAACCAAAAATACACCAAATGAGCTGAAATGGACCAGAAAATGGATGGAGAAAATTCCAGGTATTTTTCTCTCTTGTATTAAGGCCAAGCAGGTAACTTGTGTTTTAGTACTCCATTTTCTTGTAGTCCGAACTTGCTCCACTACTACTGCTGGGCACTGGTTAAGTCCATTCTCCATTTTATTAACTCATCCTTATCGTTAACTGCTGAGCTTGGCTCCTCGTGAACTTTTCTGTGAACCCTGCCAGAGTTCAGGGCCTGAAGTCAGAGATGTGTCCCACTCCTTTCCACAGCCTATTCCTACACATTGCAGAGCGTACTTCAGGGCAGGCTGTCAGCAGTCATCTCCTGTTACCTCCTCTAGATGCTTTTCATTTCCGCACTGTCTTTACTTTTCTTTGTGGTCGGTCCACATGTGCCTGTGGCCGTGCTTGTCAGGACCTGCTGAGTGTGTGGCTGGGCCAGTGGCATCCTGATGGATGTGCAGGGAGAGCAGGGAGGTCAGCCACGGGCGTGCTCTGCAGGGCAGGCAGCACACGGCCAGATTGCTGGGCAGACAGAGGATTAACTATGTGAAAATACAATTCAGACAAGACCCTTGACAAATTTTATGAAAATGATCTACAGTGAGGAATTTGACGAGGCACTCAGTGCTGCAGTCAGCACTAAATCCCTTGTATTTTACAACCCAATAATCAACCTGCTGCTGTGATTATCAGAGTGGAAGAGGATGAGTGGCGAGAGTAAGTGGCTGTTGGTGTGGTGCCCAGACCTACCAGGGCCCTGAAGCAGCTCCAGCAGGAAGCTATCCCCATTTAACATCCTTGCAGTCTAAGCAGACTGTGACGATTTCGGGAAGAGGTTCATGGAGAAGACCTTGATTCACTTGCCTTTGTCCTCTATTTGCTCTGATCAGAATCCTTCACTCTTTTTCTTACTATCCCAAAGTCAATTAAAATATAGTTTACAGCTCAGAAGAGTTTTCACCTCAGAAAAAATGTCATCTAACAATCTACAGCTTTACCAGCATTGATTTATTCTCCCAGACACAATTGTCACCAACTCTAGGACTACGAACAGTTTCACTAAAATATCTCTGAGAAAATGTCTGGTTTTCTTTTCTTTTTGTTTCCTTTCTTTTCTTTAGAAAAAGTCCCATTTCTCCCCAGCAGGAGACAAAGTTTTCTGGCAGATAAAAAGCGTTAAATCTGTAAAGCCAGCAAAAATAGCAAACTTGGGTGAAAATATCACCAAACTGGCTTTTTGAGTTCTAGAGAATGTTGTTTTTTTCCCAGTTCGTTTTCAGTTTATGGCACCTCTTTGACATTTTTAATAAATCTGATACTCCTAGGGAGGCATGAAATCCTAAGAGTGAGAATTCATCCATTAAGAATAACTACACCAATACCATGTATGAAATCTGAGAACTGTCCAGTCTTTCTTGTGCTCTTTGCGGTATCCTGCCTGAATTGCTGTGGTCTCAAGAGCTCTTACCCACTCCAAACCTGCAAAGAAGGGAGCAGGCGGTGCTCTGGAGAGCATTGCATAACAATGGCACAAATGGTTTCCAAACCAAACAGGATATTAAATAATACAGATTCTGAGTAAGTTCTGCCAGTTCAGCTTGACTGCAAAAGGAGAGATGGGGATTGGAAATGTTCCTTGTCCTGTAACTGGCGTCTCACCCTCCAAAACTGGCAGTGTGATAAAGACGTACAGCTGACGCCAACTTGCTTTTTTTGCTAAGTGACTTTTCCCCTAGAATGAGATTGAAGTTAGCAACCCAAGTCTATCCTCTACCTTATCCTCAATTCTTCATTTCCTGCTTAAGTCTTCAGTGAGCCCAGCCCAGCTGGACTGCAGGACCCAGTTTGGAGAGGTTGTTCTTGCTGACATGTTTTGCTTTTGTCCTTGTCTGGTGAACTATTTGCTCTAAGATGTCACTGATCACAATTTAAGAGTCCCAGAAAATCACATTCCATATGGATAAGAAAAGATTATTACTGCAGGCAAGTGTCAAGGTTATAAAGGTTAGATGTGTTCTTTCATCACCACAGAGGTAGGGGAGTGGAAGGGAGGGAAGAAATAAATATTTTCAAAGGATAGGTTACTCTGCACACAACATGGAATTCCAGCATTTCCTTTTGATTTATTTAATGCAGTGGCAGAAAAGTGGTTTGTTTGTAAGGAAATTCAACTTCTCAGTTCCTAGGAAAAGCTGAACTCTTGCTGTTCAGTGACTTCGAAAAGATTTAAGGATCAGTGATCAATTGCCATGCTTTCTTTGTACTTGAGGGGGAAGATATCTGATTAATGACCTGTGACACAAGCTTCACCTGTCCAGAGGAATCTGCATACCAGCTGAATTCCGAGATGACAAATTAACAAAGCATTTTGTATGGCCTTCACTGAAAAAGCCTATGGGGTCTGGAGGTCAGTTCAGCAAGTGCAAATGCATGGTTATTTTTAATTACACATAAGCTGCTCTTATCCCCTGAAAGAGCAGAGAGGGAGTTTTGCCGTCAAGTTTGGAGTGTGGACACACTTGTTCTTTTTTCTTTTATTGGTCTGGAGATTTTCCCAGTGTTAATCCTTTAAGAATACAATTCCACATCTCTTTTTTTCAGCTTTTTTTTCTGGTTGTTTTTTCCTCCCCCAATTAATGCGCTACAACTGACTCCTTGTTTGTAAGCCTGAATCTAGTCTTTTGTTTAGTGAGGATAGACAGATTACACACACTTCTGAATGACCTATTATAAATTGTAAGGGCTGTGTTTAATTGGGGAAAAAAATAACAGCTGCTTAATTTATGGATATGCACAACAGGACAAACAATTTCAACATGGCAAGCAGAACACTCATCATTGATAGAGTTGGCATAATTTCCTCATGTGTCGCAGTTGCAGTAGGAATCTCTTTCTTTTGGAGTTAATGGAGTGCTTTAGAAAGGTGCTGGATGGTGCCCTGGAGACGGCAGCCCTGGGCTGGGCATGGCATCAGGGGCAGTGCAGGAGGCACAGGCAGAGACCTGGCAGCCTCTGCTCCAGCACCAGCATGGATTTGCTCACCCCACCAGGAGGGAAAATCACCAAAGGAGAGAAAATGAAGGTGCCAGTGTCCCATGGCCTGTGATCCCAGACTGGCTGCAGCAGTGTTGGTTTGAGACAGAAATTTGTCCAGTGTAAAGAGCTGGGCCCTTCTCCGAAAGATGATAGCAAGCACTCAGTAATGAAGCTTTTGTCACCACCCTGGCACCTTCTGTTTTGTGAGGAATATGCTCATTAAAGAAATAATGTCCCTTTTAACCCATAGATTTGATATGTGCAGGAAAAGAAAGAACTAAATGACTGGAAACATGACTTCACGGTCAGGTAGTCCATGCTCTCAGCTCTACACAGGCACTGTGCTGCACTCATTAATCTTTTGTGAGTGCCTTTCAGTAGATTATTAGGAAACATCTGTTTAATATTTATTATTTCATTTCCTTATTGCTTGTTTTTTTTTTTTATTCTCAAAATATTCTCCCTAGGGGCAAAAATGCATGTGTAGTGGAGGCTGTGATTTTGACAGTATTATTGTTTGTGTTGATTCTTTCTTTTTCTTTTTCTTTTTCTCTTCTTTTTTCTCCTTTCTCAAACACACACTTTTTTTNGATTCTTTCTTTTTCTTTTTCTTTTTCTTTTTCTTTTTCTTTTTCTTTTTCTTTTTCTTTTTCTTTTTCTTTTTCTTTTTCTTTTTCTTTTTCTTTTTCTTTTTCTTTTTCTTTTTCTTTTTCTTTTTCTTTTTCTTTTTCTTTTTCTTTTCTCTCTCTTTTTTAATAACAAGAAGTATTTAATAAATATTGTATAATCACAGAAATGCACATGGAAGTTTTTTCTGTCTTCCATTATTGGGGATGTTCTGTCTTCTAGGTAGACATGTTGTCACTCCCTTTCTGAGCTTTATATTATTGAAAGAGTAAAGTTGTATTTTAAGGTTGTGGATCCCAAAATTTTATTTAGTCTTTTAGTCTTCTAAAAATCTTGGCCCCAGGCTAGTGTTTGTCTTGAAAGTGATAACTGAGATTTTCCCTTGCTTTAGGAGTCAAAAAGAAGTCGCTGTAAGAGAGGATAGATTTGCTCAGGGCAGCTCATGTATTACAGCATGTTGTACTAATTGGAGTTTCCTAAGGTGTGATGGCTTCATGCCCAGGAACTACATGGCTGTAATCCAGCTGAGAGGTGACACATGTAAATAACCAAAAGCTGGGCTTCATCTGCCAAGATGGGATGGAGCCTTGTTGCAGTCACTGGTAATAGAAACTGCTGCTTATGGATAGTGCTGTGTAACTCAGTTGCATCAAGGAATCCATAAACTCTCAGGCTAAGTGTATGACTGGCTAATTTGGGGCACATTTTCAATCAAGGAAGAATTCACCTTCCTTTATATTCTTTGTAATTCCTCCCTCTGCCCCTCATTGTTCTGTCTTTTTTAGATTCAAATGCGGTCTGGTGTTTTTATAAATGAATTGATTTTATCTCAGTATTTTGTGTACTGGAATTGTGGTAAAACATAGAAAGAACAGAATACCATTAACATTTTAGTAACATACAACTCTAGATGATCTGACAAATTCCCATTGGTGATTGAGAGTGATATAGAAAATGACTGGAGCGAATGGAATTGGGTGGGATGCCACAAATGAATGAGGAAAAAAAAATTGTGACTTTTTGAGGAGAATTAAAACTGTGTACACTTTTCACCTCCTTCAAAAAATACCAAGATATCTTCTGAGAAACTGTTACTGAATGTGTTTGTACAGTAAGGGTCTTCCACCTATTTGCAGTTAAAGATCCACCTCAATTTCTAAGCAATTTCAGTGCCATGGTCTGGTTCTACTAAAGGTTCTTTCAAGCCTAAAATAGTATCAATCCTTTAATGCATTTACAGTTAAATTTTGCCCATCTCATCTCTGAGCCTTTTAAAGTATATATTCACTAGAAATTGAATTGAATTGGATATTCAGGATGGTCCTATCAGTGACACCTGGGAAATACAGGCATATTTGAGGAAGAGAATAGTCTGTTTGTATTGCTGACTGGCGTGAGCTCTTATACCAGAAATCAAAGGGGTTTCTGTCCTTTACCCATCCAAGCACAGCTCTGGCATTTTCTGATGTGCAGCATGGTTCTTTGGCTGCTCTGCCCTGCTGCCATTGCGCTGCTTTCATTCTCCATAGCGAGATTATGATGGTGGTTCTTGTTACAATGATGCATCGGTTGCTTCAGTCGGGAATGTCCTATGGTTGCAGTTTTTTCTGTTCTTCTTAAGGTCAGAAAGATCCATGCTGAATTCAGGTGTTGCAGTGCAGGATGTGATATGTGATGAAATGCCAGGAATGAAGACAGACTATTGTTCAGCAGCTCTGAGCAGAGCAGACCCTGGGATTTTGGAAGGCCTTTCAAGGGATGTCAACTTCGAGTGTAACAAGGTGATAATTGTGATTCTGAGTTCTCTGTTTCAAAAACAAATCTTAACTATAATCAATAATGTCTGAATAATAGCATTTTGTATTGCTAAATTTTGGGAGTGTCCTGTGAGTTAGAAAAATGTGAATCAGCCATGGATCTAATTATATAAGCTGCTGTCATGGTACATCTCATCTGGAGAGAAATAGACAGGTCTGGGTATTTTCTAAAAGCCTGGTCTTACAAGATTTCTAGCTCCATCAAGAAGATTCATTAAGTACTTAAAAATTAAGGAAGCGACTGCACCTCCCAGTCCTCTGAGACTAACTTTTCCCTCAGCTGCAGAGACCAGTAAATATCTGTATCACATGTTCCATTTTATGAGAAAACACTTGGAGCATTTTTGCAGTCTCTGGGCACTTAAACTCTGTGCAGGATAACATAACATGTGGATTAGGGGGCCAAGCCAGTATAACCTTTCTTTCTCAGCCTTTAATTTTCAAGCCAAACTTGTGTATCCACTACTGCAGATCAAGGTGTGCATTATTTTATAAAGTCTGATGTGTAAGTCTTAGAAGTCATTGAGGTGAACTGTTAAACTTGCTTTGATTTCAATGGCTGATCCTCTGTATATTTAGAAGGACACGGTAGGCTAAAACTCATAAAAAGAATTACTCAGTTTTCCTGTATTATTAATTATACCCTGAATTATTAAATGATGGAATTTTCTAAATGTAATTTATTTTTCATGACCTGTTGCTGCTAGTCAACTTCCTGTTCAATTTAGACAAAGGGAAAGGACTGATGATTTTATTTTCTCAACTTCGTAATATTGTATTGTTTGTGTTCACGTATAATGCAAAGGAATGTAAAAAAAATCTATCAAGTATTGTTTAAAATTATATCATTACCTGTCATGCTGTTGCATACATTGATTAATGTGAAAAATCATAAAAAGCTAGATCAGCATCAGCACAGTTCTTTCTGTGGGAAATTCCCTATTATGTAGTGGACAGGAGTACCTGTTAACATGCAAGTATTCTGCTTGTCCTAGTCTTAGAAATTAATTTCTTATTGTTAAGAAGGACTAGTGCCATTAAATCTGTTGTCTAACTTCAATAGAAGGGAAAAATTATTTTAAAAATCTCATCCAGATACAGACCTGATTATGATCTTTGGACATAACCCATTGGGAGTTTTTCATGATTATTTTTAAAGTTTGAAAAATGAACTATAAAATATGGTCTGAAAAATGAATACAGAGTACCTTCTTATTGCAGCACTGCTTTGTAAAAAAAAAAAAAAAGAGAGAAGATAATGGAAGTTTTCAGCATAATATCTGATAAACTGTAAAACCTGCATATATCAAGCAAACTGTAGTTTACAAGAGGCAGATTTCTTCTGTGCATGTGCAAAAGGTACTAAGAGCAGACTCATCATGCTTGAATGTAAATGAGAATTTAATTGACAAGTCCCACAATTATCTGTGTAACAATATAGCCATATAATTAGTATAAAAATAAATACGCAAGCCAAGGGTTATTATAGCAAATGCAGTTTTACTGTAAGAAAGGGTTGTGACAGGAAGATACCAAATAGAGAAACATGCTTGGCGTCTGTTCTTTAATCATTCTCCACAGATATTCATTTTACTCACAGTGAAATCCCAGTGGTTTGTTTCTGCAGTGTTAGTGTGGGAAAAGAGTAGCTGAAGGGCACTTGAAAATGGCCACTAATATGATAATAATTGTGTAAGCAACCAAATGTCTCATCCTAATAAGAAGAGTAGACGAACACAGAATGTGCCAAAAAGATAGGACTTTTCTCAGCTTTGGCTGTGGTTGTATCTCAGATAACAGCCTGCCAACGCAGCCTAAATAACTGGCAGCCAAACTTGCCTGTTCACATAAGGCTCTCCCGTTTCCCAGTTCTAATTCATTTCTATCCCTGTGACAAACACTAACGCTATTGGAAATAACTACATATCCACCTGCCAGTGTCATTGAGCAGGAATTTCTGCCAGTCTAATTGAGAAGGAAGTTCTTGGCTTAATTATAGGAAAGAAGGTACCTGGTTATTTTAAGATCAGTCTAGAAATTGTCATCTTGCTGCTAATTTCTACTCTCCCCATAATTCAGAATATAATGCTTCCATGTTGCGATGTCTTGCAATGGTCCTGGAGCTATCATCCATCATTAAGATAGAAGTTAATAGGACACAGTTTTAGAGGGTATAAGAATAAATCCCTTATCTATAGAGAAATGCTCCATTTTCCTAACATGAGTATTTTGAAATGTTCACCATCTAAACTCCCACCTCATATGGTAAATTATCACAGTTACACCTTATATCTGGATCACTTACAGCCTCAGCATGTAAAGTCGCCACCTATGTCACTGCTACTGTCCTCAAGCTAAGTGAAATATTCCAGGGAATATCTATCACTATAAAGTCTGCGCAAAAAAAAAAAAGGCTTTGAATTTCATTAAGATGCCACTATTTGCTGGTTTTTGGGGGTTGTGCTTTGGATATTGTGTTTCCACTTATTTATTTCCTGACCTTTCCTTTTATTGTTTTTGTACACCTGTATGTTGTTATGTTATTGAAGTTTAGAGAACTTCCAGGTTAAATGTTCCAATTTTACCCACAAAATTTTGTTCTCTAAATATTGAGTCAAACATACCTTATTTTTGAATGGACAATGATATAGTCCCACCAAAGCTCATCTCTCCTTTGTCCCTCTCTTTTTCAGATGAAGTGGAGCTCCTGCCACAGAATTGAAATTAATTGAAGCCAGTAGAAATTGTCTAGAAAAAAACACAGTTTAAATTTTGAAGGATATCTTGAAGACAAACAATCTCAGAGTTAAAACATTAGAATGATTTCAGTGTTCTGCTGAAATAATTCCTCCCTTTCATCTAAATTCTTTTATAAACCAAAAGACTTTTTGCTGATGCTCTGCCAAATGTATATTTTGCTTTTTTTGAGGGATCTGGAACAGGCAATTGATCTGTTTGCTGTCTTGAAGTCCCATACACACTGGGGACGTGTTTTTGGCTCCAGTCAGATACTTGAAGGATATTCTGGGTTGCCTCTTCAGTAACTCCAAATAGATGCATGGAGGAGGAATAATCAGCCACTGAGTCTGCTAGACTTAGAGAGACTTGGAAAACCATCACAGAGTTTGGTATACAAAGGAGGGGCTTTTACTCATCAAAGGAAAATGGGAGTTCCTTAGTCCAGCCAGGAGATCTGGTAAAAATATTTGTCCTATTTGATTTTTCACCTCATGTTGTCTCTATAATAATTTTTGTTCAAACAAAAAGTGATCCATGAAGTCAGGCAGTTATTTTTAACCTCTAAAGGCAGAAGAAAACTTTTCTGCTAAAAACACAGCACACTGTACAACATTGTAGAGCCTTTGATAACTGAAAAGCTCTTTAATTTGTTTTAATATTTCCTTTCTTCTTTCATTCCCGTTTTGCAATTGGTCTTTATGCTAAAGAAGAAGAAGAAACCTTGGGAAAACAGAAGGCAACTGTTTTCTGTAAGTGGTTTTAAGTCATTAGATTTCTTTATCTCTTGCTCACACCCCCCCTTCCCTATTAGAACAGTTTCTATCTTATGCCACAAGCAAATGTAATTTCTGTTGTTGCTTCTTTGCAAAATCCAATTTGTTATGATGTATTATGCATGCGAGTATAATTGCAGAGGAGGAGTTAAACTGAATGACAGTTTAAAGAGGTGCATTCCTTTGGCTGTGTCACTCACACAGAGCAGCAAAAAGAAAAGTGGGACAAATTGATGCCCTGATGAAAGTATTAATCTGCTAAGACTTCAGATGAAACAATGGGACTGCCCTAATCAAGCCATATCCTCTAGAGAGCAAAATCGTGGCTCTGACTTCTGATACAGAGAACATTACTACAGCCTCAGCAGCAATATCAGCGCTGAGATCTACTGTATCCTTTGTGTATACATTACTAGCAATTAAAAAAGTGCTTGTCAGTGGCAATCTTAGCATAAACCACTTTTTACCAAGAAATATGAGAGTATTATGAGATGCTGTATAATGAATTAGTCTTTTGCCATTTATTTTCATAGAAGGGATAGAATAAAGTGTGTAATAGCAATAAATAAAAGCAAAATAGCAAGGTAGGTAAGTATTCCAAGTGAAATCTCTTTAAAGAAAATGTGTTAGACTTTCACTGCAAATGAGTATAGAGGTCATAAATACAGCAAATTATACCTTTGTAATTCTGATGCTGGGTAACATGATGTATCTATTAAAATAATGGTAAAGTGGTTTACATTTTTTATTTTCTTCAAAAAATTGTGGTGGTAAAAAAGAGCTTTTAAAATCAGGCTTTTATTTTTTTATTCTTTATATCACTGAACTACAATTACTTTGTAAGAATTTAGAGATAACTGCTCTGAGAATATTTGGGCCATTTTGGCCCACTATTTCCTGACTGTGTCCCAGTCAGCCAGATCAGATGGCAACAGATGTATGGTGCACGAAGATTTCGACAGTAACCTTTGATGCTGGAGACTTCATGCTTGAAACTTTCAAAGTTACTCACAGCTGCCTACTGTGGGAAAGGACCCCGCAATCCAGGAAAGTTCTTCTTTCCCACTGCCTCACATTATCCTGTTCTGGGCCTTTGAGCAGAGGAATGAATTTATTGTTGGTCTAAACTTGTTACACGAGTCTCTACAATACAAAGTTCTGCATGCAATGGGAAAGTAAGACTAATGTTTCATATTCCTTAATTTTGTGCAAGTCAGAATAAATAAATCAGCTTCTTAAATGTATAAACGATAGTTTTTATGGTTGAGTTGGGTGGGAGTGGGCAGTGGAGTTAAACTGGCCAGTTGTAGTTTCAGATGGGCTCTCTTTACAGGGACGTGGATTTCAGAATAAAATGTCCTGCCCATTTCTCCTGGATGTAATGAACTATGCACTAGAAACTTGCCTGTTACTCCTGGAGTCTCTTCTCATTAAGTATTTAAATATTTGTATGTGAAGGTCATCAACTTACCCATTCAATCGCATTAAGCTGTTTGTGGGAGCTTGGGCTTCCTGTAATTCTGAACTTTTCACCATGTCTCAGTATATAAATTCTGCAATCTTTATTAGGGACAATGGGAAATCTGAGAACAGTAGGTCAGGTCCTCCTTCCCTGAGAAACTAGTTAGGTGTGAATGCTACCAGGTAAGAAATCAGTCTGACATTGTAGGCATCACATTTTGAGATCTCCCCAAGAACCCTGAAATTTTAAAGTAGAAATGTATACTGCCATCACCTACTGTCCCAAGAAACATTGAATTTTTCTTTTCTTTGTCTGGATTCAGACAAAATCAAGTTTCTGTATACTTATGGACTGAATGGGATCCTATGATAATAGTTTTATCCCAGTGAAGATCAATTCAAAGAAAAAGACCTCACACATAAAAGCCTTTTTTGAGTGCTAGTTAGCAAGTCCTTTATAAGCAGAATCTGTTTATTATTTCCACAGAGTTGTCTTATCAAATTCTCATAGAAACGAGATCTATCTAAAAGTGTCTTTAGAAATTGCAAACAGATATATAAATTGAAGCAAAGTCTTGCTATTCATGAAAATAATCTTTTTACAGGATATTTTTGTACAAAGCAAAATATTATGTTTGGTAATTTCTTTTCAAAGAGACACTTTAGGCATCTGTAATAAATAGTGCTGTTATCACACACACAAAAGTCAAGTGACTACCAATTCTTATAGAAGTGTCATGTACTTCAGCAATAAATATTTCTTACAGAGTTGTATGGTCCTGAATAGAATGGAAGTACTCAGAAAATAAAACAAAACAAAACCCTTCCAAGTTTTAAGCCTTTTCTTGCCAGCTGCCCCAGCTGGTAGAAAATTAGTGTACTGGTATAAGTATTGAAAATGTTTTCAAAGCTGACACTTGTCTTTCCCTCCCTGTTTAGTAGGTGTGTGAGTGCCAGTCAAGCTCTCAGGTGAGAGCATTCTAGCCCAGGTAGCCTCACAAAAATCACCACTCCCAAAGAAAATGTGAAAGAATCAGGATACTGTTGCATTTCCAAAATATTCAGCTGCTGAAAGCCTTCCCTGTGCCTGCTCATGGCATCTGTGGCAAACAGCCTCAGGATCATGGATCCACAGAATGGCGACTGCCAAGGCACAGTATGTCACAGCTGAAAGAAGCATAATTCTCTCTCCAAAATTCTGGTACTAAGTGTAAAGCTGGGGGAAAAAAAGAGAAAAAAATTGTTGGCTTAACAGTTCCTTTCCATTTTGTAGCAGATGAGACACTGCTCATAAAAATCAGCAGTGACTTCTGTTATGGAAATCCTGGTGTACACATTCATTGAGGAAAGAATACAGCATCTGTAGGATACATCAAGTACTTGATTTCAGAAATCAATAGTGAAATTAATAGCAACCAGCCAGTGGTCATTCAGTCCTCATTTAAACACAGTATTATCTCTGGATATTTTTATTTTTCTGTTCTTTTGCTTGAGTATCTGTTTGAACAGTATAGCTATTACAGGTTTCCCTATAAAGGTCACTCATTTGCTCTCACTGGGGGAAACATGTTTGGCCAGATAGCTCATAATACATAGAAGCAGGCAGATAGAAGAGAATTTTGGGAAACCATTAAGCAAGACCTATTAAGTTTGGTTCAGCCAAGTTTTTTTTACAGTGAAGTTTGACTTTGTTCTTAAAGCCCAGTACAGAAGCACTGCAATTTCCTGATGCTTTCTGTAACTGGAGTCAAAAGGCCTTCATTGCAGCAGTGGTGAAAGGTGGGTCTAATCCCTCCAGCCCACGCTGATTTAGAGTATTCCTGCTGCTCTGAATGATCCCTGGTAGTTGGTTGTCCAAAGAAACCATACAGGATACATGGGATCACAGGTTTATCCATATAATGAAATTCAGTGTTCTTTAGGATGATTCCCTTTGTGGAAGAAGGAAGGAAATAGAAGAAGATACAGCAGCCTTGCAGTAGGTTATTCATAGAATAATTCCTGTGATTCAGTTAAGTCATTTCAAAGGTGATTTCTGCTACCTTGTAAGCGTGGAACAGTGAGGAGAGGCTCCACACATTATACAAAAGTGAATCATTCGCTGTAAGGTGCCTTTACCTTGTTGCTTTACATGTTATATCTCAAAGAAGAACAAAAAGCACCTTTATTTTAAAGGTATTGTGTTCCAGTTGGTATTTAGAGTAAGTCATCTGAAAATAGCTGCTGGCGTTGTTTTTTCATCTGCTACTTGGATGGATAGGTCAGTTTGAAAGAGCTTCCTTCCCTGGCTTTTAAATACAAGATAGAAGTGCAGTATCAACAGGCTTTTTAATCCTTTTATTCACACTGTATCATGATATAAGTGAGCATGATTATTAGTAGGGTCTTGTGATATATTAATCACAGGTTAAAAAAAACCAGAAACAACCAGCATCAAAAATTACAGAATTTAGTCTGGAATATTTAATACAGGAAACTCTTCTCATTTTAAAAGCAGGTGGTAGAATTCTCTACATTTTTAAATACTGGAACTTCCCAAACAAGTTCCATTTTTACCATCTTGTACTATAGACGGTGTCTTTGGAAATAGCAGGATCACAGTTATTAGAGACTAAAAAAGACCTCTTTATTCATTAAGTCTGCTCTGTTTCAACCAAAACTATTTTGTTTTCCATAGAACGTGCACTAATGCCTAATCATGGGGAAGTAGGAAGATTAAACATGAATCCAACCTGAAGCTCTGCCATTTGTCATGCAGAATCAGGGCCTGATTCAAGACTAGAGACTTTTTCTCCTACTTTCTGTGTCTTTATGATTCATCTGAGTTTATTTCTTTGTTCTGAAATGTATTTAAAGAAAAAGTGCGTATCAAAAGGGAAACAGGTTTCAAAATGTTAGCTTTGAAGCTTGTAATCTCCCACAGAAACCCGACTGAAATTTCCAGTGTGGTTTGCCCCACAGAGAGCGGGTGAAAACATGATTTGGAGCAGCGTGACAATGGCTGTCATCTCCAAATTCTTCAATTAAAAAGAAAATCCTTCTGCCCACAAATTCTGTCTGCATTCAATTAGAATGAAAATGTAACAGAAAACTAGATGGATTAAAGAGCACTTGTTTTTCCTTCTCTTCAGTAGCCTAAGTTTCATATAACGCAGTTTTATTGTTTCGTTTGTATAGATCTACTTGCTTGCTTGGTCAGGCGTTTCTGTCCCAGCCTTCTTCACCTGCTAGAGTTGCTAGTGCTGCTTGCATTCTTTTCATACTGTGTATACAGGGAATTTGTATTATCTATTGTTTGTTCTAAACTTCTGACTATGTTTTTCCAAGGCTATCTGTTTTTAAATTAGTAATTTTCGCTCCCTCATGCAATTCTTCTAAATTACTTTTTGGAGTACTGGCTATTAATATTTTAGGTATCTTTGATGTTTTACTTTATAGTCTTCAATTTTATTTTAAATTTCACAGCTTCCTAGTTGCAAATAATCCTACAGGCAATTTTCTCACATTGCAACTATTCCTTGAAAGATATGCTAATGTAGCAAGGCACTTGCAATACTGGGGGTTAAGTTAATCACCCAAAATGAGCCGTATTACTGTCAGTGCTATACAAAGACATCCCAAAGTGAATTACTAGGCGGACTATCACTAAAGCTCCTTTATAAAATAACAGAACCTGAAGGTGTGCAGAAATAAATACTTTTTCAGAATCCATTGAGCTAAAGAATCTGGGGTTTGTTGTTTCTGCACTTGAAGATGCCAAACAAATACAATGTTTTTGCTGTCTTAAAAAAAAAACTTTGCAATATTATTTGAAAGGCCTTTGTGAATTAAAAAGAAAACTATTAATTAATGCCTTTATCTTCATATATTTGCACATGAAAAGGAGTTGCCTGCTCTGTGGTCAAGCTAAGTAGGACACCCAAAGAAAAAACTGATAAATTCTGTAATTTAAAATTAAAATTGAAATAATTCTCACATAGTTAGATTTGTTTGCAAGTATCCAGAAGACATGTGCAGTAGACATATATCTTAATTTATTCATTGGATAGTATAATTCACAGTATATGTTTAAAGAGAGAAGTTGAACACTGTATTGGAAATCTACCCCCCATACCTAGAGCTAACCGGACACTGTCAGACAAGGTGTCCCCCTGCTCTAGCTGAGCACAGAGAGCAGTTCAGCTCTGCAGGCTGAGGAATGTGGTCGGGATCTGCTGCCAGCTCTGATTTCTGTTGGTTGCATCGTGTGTGATGCAACAGCGCTGCTCTCCATGGACAGCAGATTAAGGAGTTTCAGATAGTGTTAATCTGTTCTGTCACCAGGGTACTTTCTCAGCAGACTGACTCTTGAGAGGGAGGCAGAGGCACAGCTCAGGGCTGTGTTTTAAAGCAGTGCTACAGCTGTACTTATAACCATCTAGATTTCTGTTTCTTGTCTGGAAAAAAATGAAAATAAGATTTAGTTACATTGTAGTCATATGCATTTTAATTAGAACAAATAGATTTCAAAGAATAAAAGATAGGGAGTACACAGGGAAGGTTTACGTGGAACACTGTATTTATTTGCCATGCATATTTGATATGCTTTCATTAAATACGCAATAGAAATGTCAACATAAAGTGCTGTTTAGATCGTCCTATAAAAACAAACTGCATTGATGTTAGAATTGGAATGCACTAATCTTTGCTTAAATACAAGCCTTATTTGCTATCCAGCAAAGAAATATTTAGTTGAGTGTTGTTAAATAACCATATATTTAACCTAATTTAATTTGCCTTAATTTATAACATCTGATAAGTGATACGGTGTCAGTGTAACCAGCACTTTCCTGTACCATCATCTGTCATTATATGGTTTTTTTCTCCCTCTCACTCATTGGCATTCAATCACTAGCAATTATCACCAGCCCATGCCTAAACTGAAATTATTTTTGTGGTCTTGCTGAACCATGACCAATCCTTCTTGCAAAGAAGAAATAATATCCATCTCTTCAAGGAATATTTTTGTAACCATACAGTCATCTGACATAACTGTAACAGATAAATCTGTTCACTAGTACGGTAACAATTGAGATCGATGCCTGCATTTGTGAGTTGGAATTTGAAACTAAATGCTGAACATTCCTAAATTTGGGGGTTTTGGTTTGAATTGTTTGATTGGGTTTTTGTTAATATTTTGCTTGCATATATGTGCTGATTTAATTCTTCACCAGATTGGACTCAGGTTTTTAAATAGTGTTTATGATGATGGCTAATATATACTGAAAATATTCTTCTACAACAAAGGAAAGGTTCTACAGGAAAGGTACCTTTAATCAGGCTATCTGATTAGGAATATAAAATATACCATACAGGATTGTCATCCAAACCTTACCTGTACCAGGAGTTTATGGAGAGCTTTAAATTGAGGTTTATGCCCTGAAGCATAATAATATCTCCCTTACAGCCTTTGCAATTATTTCATTCTCTGTAATGTAATCGTGGATGTTTCTACTGTCTATGTATCCAGTATTTTGGGAGAAGCCATACTGCACTACTTTATTAACACAATAATATTTTTGGGAGGAGTCCCATAGGTGTACAATTTATCCAAAAATTGTCTTTCTACAATCTTTCTGTAGGTTTACCCAGCGAAAGTGCCTGCAGTGTAATGCGGAGAGCCCTGAGCCAGATGTAAATTCAAACACTGGTAACAATCTAAGCGAGGCAGCACCGAGCTCAGCACAGTTTCCTTTGCTGAGGAGCTGAGTAAATCAGCGCCTGCTGGAGCACTGGGAGAGAGGAGCAGAGCCTCCGTGGGGCTCTCCGGGTGCTGCTGCCATTCCTGATGGACTCGCACAGCAGTGGGGACACAGACACTCAAATCATTGCTTTCCTGTTGCCATGGGTGGCTTCTTGGTGGGCATGTTCCATCTAAACATTTCCATATTTCTTGCTCTGACATTATTGTTATAATTTGTATCCTGTCCTCTTTCTGGCCTCTTTTTCAAAAAAACAACGGCATATCCATTTTTACTTGTTTTTGCCTTTGGCCTCTTTCCAGTTTTCCACATAGAGTGACCAGAGTAAGAGGTATGTTATCTCCTTCCATCACTCTGCTTCCATCACACATCTGCCCCATCTGAATGTCTCCTGTCTAAAATAAACACCAAGATGGTGCCCCCAGCCTTTGAGGAGATTTACTTCTCATACAGCCATCGTGTGTCTGTGCCCAGGAACGTGCACAGCAGGCTCGCTGCAGCCCCGTACCCTGAGGAAAGTACAGACCCCACATGTTCCAGAACTATGAAGCAGTTACAGTGTGCACAAGATATGCTGGGAAAAAAATTAAATTGATGAGGCAAATTAGAATCTAATTTTGAAAAATAACAAGAATAACTGAAGTAAAATCATTTTTGTATTCCCTCTCCAAATGCTGGTACACCAGTTTTTTTCTCTCCTCTTCCTGCTCCCATTTCTTTGTCTTTTTGTACTCTGACCACTGTGAGTCTGACTCTTTAAAAATATGCTTTGATAGGTATAGCATCCTCTCAGCTCATTAAAACCACAGAATGGTTATGCATTGCTTGAGATAGAATAATTCAGCATATATCGGTACATGAGAAATATAAAGGGAAAGTAACACAAAATTTGTCTCATTTGATAGGTTTATTCAGTAATTTGTTGTTTTAAATACCTGTTGCAGTAGATACTACTATGAATGGAGCCAGGCAGATAAAACAGTCATACAAGCAAGTCTTTGTACTTTATTGCTTTGGATGATTGACGAAAAATTATAATCTTTGGCAAAAATTCCTAACTTTATAGGAGGAAAAGGCCACAGAAAAAAACCCCAACATGACTGTATTTGGGGATTTCATTACATTTTTCATTAAAGATCAGAACAAAAATGCAGGATTTTAATAATGAGGTATAATTCAAAATAAATTAGACAATTAAAATAAATGCCTCATTAAAATAATGAGATTTGTGTGCTATAAAATGGCGCTTGCTTTTTTTCTCATTCCAAACTCTGGAAGTTTTGGTTAATATGTTGAAAATGCTGTTCTGCTAAGGGAGGCTTTTATCCAAGCCGTAAGCAAAGACTGGCCTGGACTGCTGAGCACTGGGAGCTCCTGCAACTCGGAGGGACACAGGATGTCCTTCACAGCCAACTGGCAGGGACCACATCCCTTAGCTGCCCTGAATGCTTTTTGGAGAAAAAAAATGTAAATTTAGTCACTTTAAAAATTATCTTTGGGGGAATAATGGACAATAAAATGGGTGTTAGCATGACAGGAGCATCCTGTCCTCCAGGCCTTTTCATGAAAGAAACACATTTCATTGCCATTTGAAACTACCAGAGACATATATTTGTTTGCATTGTCATATCACGAACACCTAATGGTATGAAGAGACAGGGAAAGCCATTACCAAGCTGAGCCCAAAAATGCCCTGTTTCAGCCTGAGAGAAATTTTTATCCTGAAGTTATAAGCCACTGCAAATAGGTGTTTATAATGGAAATGCCATCTTAGCCTTATCTGTAGTGGCACTACTGCTTTGCTATGATATCTCCTCTCCTAGCATCTGTGAAATTGTAATCTGTCCTATGGCTGGTAACTGAGGAGATGATGAAACCCAGGGATACGCTCTAAACTACCTTAATTTATCTGTACTAGGCTTTTACTGACACATAAAAAGGGAAGGTGAGCAGTGGGTAAGAGGCTGATGTCAAATGGATGAGTGCCTCAGACGTGTGTGGGAGAAAGGGAAATGGTACCACATGACTGTCTGCATCAGTCAGCAGATTGTTTTATAATTCTTCTTTCTCTTCAGGAAACATGCAGAAAAATTGTTCATTATGTTTGAAGGGTTAATCTGTATTATTTGTTTTTCAGCCTGGTGGACCTACAAGCAAGGCAGGGTAGGACATCGTAGTCTCACTAATGAAGATGTTATCTCTGGAAACTTTCTGTGTTACTCAGCATTAATTCCACGCAACTGCCAAATCGTGGTGTGTGCTACACTGATTCTTTGTAATTAAAATAGCTCTTCCGTTACTGCTTTTATCAAATAGGCATGATGAGAGAGGGCTGCAATGCTATCTCTAAAAAAAAGTCATGGTAAATATTTTTGTTGTATGACCACCTAGGGATTTTTCTCTCCTAAATCATTTGTTGCCTTACCTGACCTCTTTTTAAGTTGGCCAATTGTATCTTTAGTGATACAAATTATCTTTAATGGTCCAACAAATTAACTTATTTTTCAGACTGTTCTGTTAGCTCATGGTAATGTTCAAGGAGATAGGATTGGACTCCTTAGATCTTTTCTTTCAAAATTAACCCTTTTCCTGTTCAAACAAGAATACTTAAATATTGGGGGTAAAAGTGATGAGCCTTGAAAGAAGACAGGATTTTAAGCCTTGGCAGAGAAAGCTTTGCTTTTGACTGAAGTAGTACCTGGTGTCTTTACCCAGGGAGAGGACCAAACAAGGCTTAACTTCAGTCCTGCTGTCAGTCTGCAGGACTGTTCAGACAAATCTGGTGGAGCTTTGGACTTGATTCTCTGCAAAGCAAAGGAATTTCTGCCATCCAAAATCACTGTTTGAACTACTCCACTTAGCCTGTTTTTCTGTAGCCAGTTTTCATTTATTTCATGTGCATACCACAGAACTGCTGGAATGAAGGGTTCAGAGGGGGCCTCTCTTGCACGCTGTGCAGTGCAGCGTGTGCCTCATCCTCTGGCCTTGTTTCCTCAGAAATTACCCTTGTTAATACTCTGTTTTATCCTTGTAATACCTTCTGATTCTCTGACAGCTCTGTGAGTGCTCTTATTCTGGCTCGGGCAGATACACAACAGTAATCAATGAATTCTCAGCACCTCACATTATTTAGATTTCTGCTAATTCTGGGAACTTGGCTGTAAGGGACTAAATTTCCCTGTGGGTGCATTGTTTGTTAGTGGCCCTGTGGACAGCCAGTGCAGGCAGAGTTGCAGAGGCAGCTCCTGTGTGTGTGCATGCACATGTGGTCAAGCCTTGGAACTGTCAGCCTATGTAAAAAGAACAGTTGTATTTCCCATACATAGATGATAGTTATAATATTATTTTCAAATACACTATTATAATACTTTTTTTTTCTAAATCTGAGTGTAGAAGTTTATGAAGAATAATATAAAATGTTAGATATTTTAGGAAACAGGGGAAATTCTAAAACAGAGAGAGAGAGACAAAGATATAAAATGCTTTTCCCCCCTCTATCAAAATTAGGCCATGCAAACTCAATACCATGTCAAATCTAATTCTCAGGAACACTCAGCACCAAAGTTGCAATTAATTCCTTTCACAAGGATCTGTACAAACTCTTTCCCATGTTGTGACTTGTAATAGTGTTTGCCTAATTATCAAAAGACTGTTTCCAATTGTTTTGATTTTCTTCTTAGTAGTGAATTTTACTGTTTTAAAAATTGGTATTACAATTTCAGCTCTCTTCCTGCAAAAAAATGCAACTGCCCTGTAAATAATGTTTAGATAAGCTGGTTGCTTATCTGAAATGTCAGTTTTTCTAATACTTGTTAGGACACTTTAGAGTCATTGTAACCCAAAATTGCTATAAATTTTTACTGTCCTATTTTCTACATATTCCGATGCTCTTGTGCTGTCCGTTATCCAGATGTCCTTCACTAGCGAGATAATTCTCTGAATAGCTGCAACAGTGCTGGGAAATGCCACCTGAAATTGGATGATGAGATAATTTATTATTTAATGGGTTTAAAATAAGCTGTACCCACTTTGGTGGGTATGAACATGAACACAGGGACTTTTATCAGCTGTTTGGCTGATGTGTGTTTGCATGTGCCTGAATACCTTTCCTGTTTTCTTTCCAGGATCTTGATACAGAGTGCAGCAACATCCAGTAGCACTGGGTAAGTCTTCTCATTGTAGCCACACTCTCCCCTCCATGGTAGAGTGTCTTTGCAGAAATTTTTGTTTGAAACAATCCAGGTGGATATTTCTTGTCAGTCTGTCTCATATATCACTGTCTCAAGCTATTAGTTAAGAAGATTCCAGAACTAGAGATGTCTTCTACAACAAAAAACTGTAATTAAATTCAGCTCAGTTGATTTCTATCTGAAACAAAGAAATAAACACACTAAAGATTCAAGCAAGACAATCCTGAGAGCCTTCAAAATATTTTTATTGTTCAAAGTACACAAATCCTGTGCTCTATTTGGCTAGATATAAAAATCCCTGAGATCTTGAGTCTTGATTTCTGCTTAAATTCTGTAGCATTTGGTAAATAAATCTGTCCTTCTAAAGTTAGAATGTATATGGATATAAAATATATGTAAATCATACCATTTTGCCTTAGTGAAGCTGGGTTAAAAACATTCTCTAGAAGCACAAACCTCAGGAGCAGAAACTGAAAAAGTCATTCATAGAAATTCATGCCTCCGGAATTCATACATTTATATAACAACTTTGTTGTGGTCTTTCAAACTGGTGAGCTAAACTGTTAAATGTGCAAAGATGACCCACTGCCTCCTCTCCAGACCCTGTCCCCAGGCCCCTCCCCTCGCTCCTTCCAACCTGTAATTTTGAGTAAAAAACATCTGCTTTTCCTCAGTGGTTACTTTTTAATTACTTTGTGTACCCTACTTCTTTTGTTAAGAAAGTCTGAGGTTTCCAAAACGAGTTGTAAACTGAAAAATTCTATTTTGTGAGCTAGAACTGAAATTGGAGTCAGGTATTAATCTCGGAAAAAAAAAAAATTACTGAGGATTGTGGGGATTTTGCTCTTAAGACCTCCAAAGCTGCAAAATTATTTCAGTGAGAGCATTAATGTTAATCAACATGTGTTACTATTGTTCAGTAGAAGTCAGGACTGAACTTCATAAAACTCTTTTAGCCTTTCATCTCTAACTGCATAGATGTGAAACTAACAATAAATCTTGTTGACAATTGCTTCTACATCTATTGGCAGTCAGTCAGCTGCAATGTGAACAGCGTCGTGCACAATATGTGCAGCGCAGCCAACACCCATTAACTATCTCCCTAGTTTCTCCTGTGACTTAGAGAACATGTCATTTTTCCCCAGTGAGCAGCCTTTTCAAATGCTGAATTAGTAATATTAGTACCAAACACTACTAATTTGTCAGCCAGGCTGTGTTTTTCCAAAACGTTCACAATGGGGTCTGATAACTGCTTTGTAGAGACGCAGAGCGAAGATGAAAATTCAAAAACTTTCGTAAATAATTTGTACAGGACATAAAGAACTGGTGTGATTTTTCTTTTTTAGCATTAAAATGGCTGGAAAGTATCTTAAAAAAAATAAAAATAAAAATATAGCAACCCTACTCAACAACAAACTTAAATGCATGCTAATATGGAAGCATATACATAAGTTTTGTGAAGAAAGAGCTGGAAACATTTGGAAAAATATGAAATAGTTGTTCAAATAGGGTATTGTCTTGATCTCCATATTTTCAGCTTTTAATGGCTAGCTTGAATAATATTTATTGAGAAGAAATATCTCTGCTAGAAGTAACAAATTTCTATTTTATATCATGCATTCATTGCCTGCATACAGTTTCCACAGATATCAGTATGAAATCTGAGTAAATACTCATGTAGCATTTGAAACTGGAAAGTGCAAATGAACCAGGGTTGAGTCTTATTTTTCTAATCAGTTTTCCTATGCAATTCTTACAGGCAAATGCACATACACACTTGTATGTGAAGCCATACACATATGGATAGGTGGACTTGTATCTAATTTTCATAAATACATAGCATCTACCATAAGTAAAAACATGATGTTCAATAGACAACAGATATTTGCTGTGGTCATCTGAAAAACTAATTCAGCTCATTTCCTTTCATGAATTTCTTTATTTTCAATTCGTGCTTAGTCAAATGCAGCATATGGATGCTCTGTAAGTAGGGATTATTACAGCTGAAACTATTGGTAGTTTTCCACATTGCAAGATTTGCAGCAGGTCAGCATTAAGCCGACTGATTTTGTACAAGAAGGGAAAAGGAGCCACTTTGGTGGCTAGGAAAAAGGCATAGGAAGTCTTTGCCAGAGTTATCTAAAATTTGGAAAGAAGCTTGTGAATTATTTGTGATTATCCAAGGAGTTTTGTCCGCATCTATATAGCACTATTTTGTAAAGGGTGAAGCTGTAATCACTCTGGAGAGTGGATGGCATTTTAGAAATACTGACTGGAGGCAGAGCTTATGTTGCTGAGTAGCTTTGTTATCCTGCACTCCCTGGAAGGTTCCTCATTTCCAGCATGAGGGAGCCACAGGGAAGGGCCACAGCATGAGAGGCTGAATTCTGTCTTCTGTGACTGCCAGTCATTTCTCAACTGGACTAATGAATCGCTTCCAATTTCTAGAGGAGCCAGAGAAGTCTACAGTCTCCCCCATGTCTGCAGCTTGAAAGTCCTTCCTAGTTTTTCAGCTGAATCATTTGTGGATTTTGATGTAATTTTAGGAACAGTCTGTGTTGCTTTTCTGTGCTCTGAAAGTTGTGTTACAGGAAAGCTTGTAATGTAGGAAGAATTGTATTTTGTTCCTGGAGTGTCAAAGTTGAGTGAAAAAAAATACACTGGCAGTGAGGACTGTGGGGCTGGTTCTGTTCTGAGAGTTATCACTGATTTACTTGACTCTAGGTCAGTCACGGAAAGCAGTTTCTGTGCTGTATAAACTGGATAGCTAAATCCATTGTAGACAATTGCCCTGATTAATATCCACAGATCCCTCCAAAACAGTGACTTAGACATTTCCCTAAATATTTGATAATCTGGAGAGAGCAACATTTCCCAGGGATTATGGAAATAAAATAAATTTCATAACTCTAAAGTGTGTTCAGGGGTGCTAAAAATCTAGTTCCCAGTTTTGTCATTGCCCTTCCTGGATCCACTGTCTATGTCCTAGAGACCTACAACAATTTTGACTTTCAGTTTTTTGGCTTTGTTAGCCAATATTTTTTGAACATTATAATATCCTTCCATGGAAAATTCTATGTACAAAAATGTTCTGCCCTTTGCATAATATATTAGATGCTACCTTTCTTTTATTTTGCTTGAATCTTGAGAAAGAGTTAATGGAATTATTCAGCACTAGCAGAGCTGAAGCAATGATACTGGTTGTAAAAACTGCCCCTGTGCAAGAATGTTATGTTTTTTATTGAAGTGAGTCTTCTGTTTTATGCTAAGCAATTGCCCTGTGTTTTAATTCCCTCATAAAGATCACAAAATAAAAAGGGAGGAAAAAAAGGAAAATAGAAGAGTATATGCTGTAAATGTTATGTTCAGATATTTCTTTTTCCCCACAAAGAAAAGGAAATTGCTAGAAATGTTGATTTGTTTTAAACCTTTCAACAACTGGAGATTATTGAAATACTAAATTACTGGCACACAAGAGAACTAGATGATTGTTGTTCCACATTTACAACAGAAACCAATTGATGTCTCAGAGAAAAAACAACTGCAGCAAATATTTTGAGTCTTAATTATCAGGCTGAAAAGGCTGATGAACAAAAGAGAGAAGGGGGGGATATGTGGAATAGTGAACAGAAGGGCAAACACGTTAAAAAAAATTTAAAGCCTTTGTCAGGCTCAAAAAGAGAAACAGACTTAATTATTATTTTCTCTTCATTCCATTTTGGGAGCTTTATCTGAAACTATAACTTACAAAGAGCAATTATAAGCAAATGGCACCCAGCATGAATACTTCTGTGTGATTTGATTGTCTCATCCTTGGCTCTTACATCAGCACAATGATGTGATGCCCATTGGAAACCAGCATGACTAGGAGTGTGGAAGGGAAGCCATGCAGTGATTTAAACCTATAGCTTCATTTATCTGCTCCATATGGAATTACAACCTGGACAATAGTATCAATCCATTAAAATGAAGGGCTTATTCCAATGGAACCTGGCTAGATTAGTTAAAGTATTCTGCAATTCATGGAGAACAGCAGAGAATAAGGAAATAATTTCCTAGAATAATCCAGAGAATTACTTTATGTTTCTGATATAGATCGCTAGGGAAATAATTTAAAAGCATTTTTAAATATCTTCCATTTTCTATTATGAGCCTTTGGATTTCCACAGTTTGAGAGAAGTGAGACATTGTGGCTTAGAAAACTAATTACAAAACATAAAAATGCTCAAGACTAATGGAACAAATCAGACAGAAAAAAGATTTCCATACAGAAAGATCAGCGTTGGAATGGAAGCTACAGATTTTACGTGTCTTCCTCTCAACATCTTCGTTATACATTCTCTTTGTTCCTGTTAGCTTACTAATTAGCTGTGATTTTTTTTAATGCCCCTTACACTGGGTTAATTTTGTCTTACTCAACAGCAGGGGTTTGTGTAATAATAATTCACAAAGCAATGTCAATGATTAAAATCCTTTCATTAACATGGTACCTTAAAGATAATGAATGTGAAGCTTTTAGCTAACCCAATCTCTAGGCTCAGAAAGGCAGTTTCTGCAGAAAATAATAAAAATTAAAAAATCCTTGTACGGATTAGCTTTTGCCAGCAGAACAAATGAGATCTTTGTTTGGGTCTATTACAAACACAAAGTCATACAAATCAAAGAGCATTTATTATGAATACAATGATGTAGCATGCTTCTCTTGACAAAAGAATTCTAATAATGTTCTTGAAGAATGCAAAACAGGCATTCAGAAGTGCTAATTTTCTGGCATTTTTTGTAGACAGCATTGTCAATGCACAGATAATCAGCTGTAGGGTCAGAGTGCCTTGAGCTGAATGTTGTCAGAGATGTGGTGGAAGGTGCTGTGGGCTGGAGACGTCATTTCACTTCAGCCCCCTTCAAGAATTTTAAACAGGTTTATCTGTCAGGATACAAAAAGTGTGGTTCAGTAATTAGGGACACGAGAAGAATTACCATTTTGAAAAGTTTTAATAAGTGCTAGAACAACTGTTCTGCTGACTTTGTTGTCTTTTCTAAAAGGTACCCTTCCACCTACATTGTAATGGTTCTTACATCTCATTTTTACTAAGTGCAAAAGGTGTTTGCTGGATGAATTCATCCACATACAAACAACATAACTAATAAAGAGAGGTGCCTTGGCAGCAGCAGCAAGATAACAACATTGAAAAGACCAGCAACTCTCATTCAAATCAATCACATTATTCTCCCCTTAATGTACAGTGCTTTCACTTCTGTAAGTCAAATTGTGGTTTTGAAAACTAATATATAGTGTATCTGTATTTTCTACCATCCCATTGTACTAGATATCTGGATGTGTTTTAATGTCAAATAACATTTGTACAGCAGCCAATTTACATTATTAAATTCTGGCTTCAACCGGTGTATGTAAAAATTAGGAAAAAATCTGCTGTCCCTGATGCCATCTTTTCCAGTTAAGACTGTAGAATTTTTGTGCATTTTAAACTATATTTTCCCAGTGCAATGGACACGTCTAAATCTCAAATTAAGGGATCATGCTGCAAACACTCAAGCAAATCTGTATCTTTATAAAAATAGATGCTGTCAATGAATTCATCTCTGTGCTTGCTAAGCCTCTATTGCACTGAGGGTTTTAGCAAATGATAAATATGAACAGAATTCCTCAACAGATGATCTCAGTTGACATTTTCGATGGGTTGATAGCCAAGTGAGTCTTCAGATTGTTCTTGTGCTGTGTCATTCACTCAAGTAAATAATTTAAGGTGCAGGTCAGTAAATGGATAGTTAGTGGGAACACTTACTTCCGTTGTAGCTTCCCTGTAATTTTTCTGTGGATCATTTCATGTATTTTTGTCTTTAGTGCATTGCTGTCCCCATTGTTCTCATAAGAACAGATAATTGATGCCGTTTTTTTAAAGGAAAGAAAGCAGGTGATAGCCCCCTAGAAAGCTGAGTCACTTAGCTGGCTACTTAAATTAATATAAATATGACTAAGTAAAAGTTTCATCTGATAAAGGCATTAATATGAAAGCCAAAATAAATGCTTTTTTGTAAGAGACTGTCAAGACAAAGCTTCAGGGTTCAATTTGCCCAGGAAGATGCAGAAACCGTGAAAATTGTTAATTTCATATATGCAAACAAAAATGGACTATATCTTGTTATTTTTTCTTATATTTTGGCTTACAGGCAATAATAGCCTGATAAATTTGGTTCAGCAGAGCAGAGTTCCACACAGTATCTAACTTGCCTTATAACTGTCCTCTCAAAAAACACCTGTACTTATCCATATAGATTCTTATTTCCCAGAATTCCTCACAGCCTTAAAAAATAAGAAGAAAAATGCCAATATGTAAATGGTTAGTATTTAAGTAGTATTTTCTGGTTTAGTATTTTGTATGCGTTTGGTTTTACTTTTATTATTTGCTGTTATTATTTAGTGCTCATGGAAAAAGTCCTTCCTCATTTCTTTTCCAGAGATGTCAGCTCTGTATTTCACTGATTTCCTCTCCCTTTTTTCCATTCTGACATTAAATGCTCCCCTCACCCTTCCAAAAAATGATGAATTTTGTCTCATCAATAAACCTTTTCCCAAACTAATGGGCTCAAATGGATCAACATCCTGACCTTCATTTCTCTGTCCTGGATAAGCTGTGCTTAACCGAGGTATTGATGGTTACCTATCAGGAGATACCTGCTTCAATATCTCTTAAATCATGCTATGCCAATCATCTCTTATTGAATTGAAAAATGTGTGTCTTACAAGAGTTATCATTTTCTTCTCAGCCTGCAGATGTGTGAGAGTGTATTTTCAGTAAAGATTACTAATAAAAGATCCAGACCAATTGTTCCTATATATATTGCCATATTCTGATAGACATTTCAATGTCTCTGGCAGGTGGAATGGCATACATGATAAAAGTGAGACAAAATCAGGTGAAATTGAGTCCAGATCATCTCATAGTGGATGAAGGAGATATTTTTCCCCTAGAAAATATTATGAAGCAGCTTATAGCTATATGAATGGTGACCATTCTCCATGTACTAGAAAGGCATTGGAACAAATGGGTTTTTTTTAGTTTTTTAGTTTTATGGTTGTTTTTTTTTAGTGAGAAAAACAAATAGTGAAATAATTGTTAGGTTTGGTTGTTTGGATTTTTCTTCTGAAATGTCTGGTTTAGATGTTAGGGCCTCTAAGCAGTCCTGATTTTGGCTGCAATAGAGTTAATTTACTTCTTAGTACCTGGTGCAATGCTGTGTTTTTGATTTAGTATAAGAACAATGCTGATAATGCACTCATATTTTAGTTGTCACTAAGGCATGTTTATTCTAAATCAAGGATTTTGCATTTCCCCAAGCTCTGACAGTGACCAGGTACACAAGGAACCTGTGGGGGAGCACAGCCTGGACAGCTGACCCAAACTGGCCAAAGAGATATTCCATGTAAAATGTCCTGCTCAGTGTATAAACTGGAAGGCTTTGGCCAGCAGCCCCTGGCTGGGAGAGAGATTGGGCATTGGGTACTGGGTGGTAAGAAACAATATTGTGCATCCCTTGTTTCTCTTGGGTTTCATGCCTCTCTCTCTCTCCTCTTTATTATTATTATTATTATTATTATTATTATTATTATTGTTATTGTTATTGTTATTATTATTATTATTATTATTATTGCTTTTAATTGTAATTATTACTATTGCTATATTTAAGTTAGGAAACTTTTTTTTTCTCGCCCCAAGAATTTCCTCCCCATCCCACCAGAGCAGGGTAAGTGGAGAGAGCCGGTGACTCTCCGGTGTTTTGTTACCAGCTGTGGTTAAATAACAGCATCAGCACGTTGGGCATTTGTGGCTGTGCCTCACAGTGGAGTTTATGAGAGCCCCTACTGCAACTTGCACAGCTCCATCAGTGTCCGTCTTGGCTGAGATTTCATTTTGGTATATCGCTAGCAACAAGGATAACCTTCACACTCAAGTTCGTTGCACTTTTTTTACGAGCTCTGTCTCACTGAAACACATTGTCCCCAGCCTACAGCCACAGCCTACTAGTCTGGAACAACGCTTTTGCACGTAATGAGAAAAGTGAAATCATACTGGAGAAAATTAATGGTCAGTCCTTTCTGCTGGCTCTGTAAAGACTATGACCTCAGCAAAGCTGAGTCAGTGTTCATGCTGCTACTTCTGCCTGGAGCTGTGCGAGATTTCATACTCCTATAAATTTGGCCCAGGAAAAAACATATTTATGTAGCCGAAAGCCAATAGATGCATAGGTCAGGATTTGGTCTCATAGGTCTAAAGAAAAACAGCCTGTGTGTGATTTAAGTAGGTGTTCTGTCAACTGCAGTCTGTGTCTTGTCCTTGTGGCAGACCCTGCCCTCAGTGAATCCTGACTTCTTCCAGTTTGGACAAGGCTGTTGTGGCTCAGCTTGTGATCCAGATGTACCACAGGTCCAAACAGAGATTATTGCCCCATTCTGATGGACTTTAGAACAGCTAAATGCAAATGCTGAGAGGAAAAGTAAGAGATTTATAGTACAGCTATTGGCGCAGTTAGCGTAAAAGTTTTCTTGATTCACTAACAAAAATGTAGGGCTTTCTGCTTTGTGGAACAGAAACACAGGACAGGCTATAATTTCTTAGAGTAACCATTCTGACATGTTGCCCCTTCTGAAATATAACTCTGGAACAGCTCTTGCTGTCTCCAGTAGGGAGAATAGTTGCATATAACAGAAAGGTCAGGTTTCAAGATGGAAAGCCACCACTCTCCAAGTTAGAAAACTCTGAAAGTATTTTGGGAGAACTGCTTAATTGGTTTTTAAGTTTAAGAGAATATATCAAGTCTGTGGTATTCCCTCCAAATAGTGGCCCTATGGCAAATGCTACCTGGTTCTTCAATAAGGACTTGAAAATGGCATTGTCTTACTAGTTTTGACAGGAGCTCAGATTTTGTGTTTGTGACCTATCTGTACTGTAGGTGTTGTTTTATTGCCCATTGTCCAGAACATCTCCATGTGGTAAAGGAATTGGAAGCAGAGCTGCCCAGCAAAAATTAATAAACAGCCAATACAGCCTTGCGCTGCAACCTGTGCCCCTGTCCTTACTATTCCTGAAATAATGATATACTCAGGGTGTGTCTGAGCACTACACAGTAGTTTAAACCAAAGAAATGCACTCCTCTGATTGTCAGGTGATGATTTTATTTCTTCATCTTGGACTGGAAACTAAACAGGAGTCCATAATTAACTGATCATTGCAGAATTAGATGGCATTAAAATGAATTTATTTTAATAAGCTGTACTACTTGCCCAAATGAAAGGCTTAGTGCTCTGAAGGACCTCTGAAAAGAGCAGGGAATAAGTTACTGATTTAATTATCTATGGTTAAAGAATGAGAGAAATGTAGCTGAGCCAAATGTCTTTAAAAATATATAGTAATGGTAATTGTTGCATATCCTTGTATCAGAGTGGGAAAATAGAGAAGATGAAAAAGAGCATATAAGCACAATTCTTGTTAGAATTTCTTAGGTTCAAAAGATTATTTTGATGTGAAATTCACTATTGGCTGTTACAAATACTAGAAATGGCAGTGGTAATGCTTAGCAGCCTTGCTAACAGATTGGGGAGCAAGGATTTTATCCTGCAGCCTCTTGAATTCACTGCCACACCCATCCCCCATATTCCTCCCCCAGTTCATATCTGTATTGATTTCACATGGGTGGAACAAGTTTTGGAGTTGATTTAAGCTGCTTTTAATTTGGCTAAGTGGGGTGATGTGGATGATGTGTTTCTGCATTTTTCTTCACTTCTAGCTGTTTGTGGTGCATTTCATTATGATCCCTAAGGTAACCTAAGTCTCTCCCACAGAACACTGCAGAAAATTAATCCACTATAACTAAGAAACCACTTTGAGAAAAGGAACGAATTCCAAGGCAGTAAGTTACGCTACTTGAGCTCACAATTACATAGATTACTCACACTGACACTCATGAGTACAAAATGGGCACATACCTTTGTGTAAGTGAGATGGAATAAGGCATAGGAAAGATATAAATAGGATATGATCTGCTTTTAGCATACATCCTGCCAGTAACTGCTTTATTGGTTCTACTCCTCTCAGTAATTTTCGACATCTTAGGTCAAACTCGGTAGCAATGTTTCAATGATATAGTGGCACATGATATTATGTAAATCTCAGGGACCCTCTGGAAGAAAATTAAAAATTATATCAACCATTAACTCTTTTAAAATTTGTTTAGCTAGATCTCTGAATTTGATGCTATCTGTGTTCATGTCAATACAGATGACGGTAGATGATTTTATTGCAGAATTATGTTACTCTGAAACAACATTATTTCATATTCACTGGGTGGTATCAGAATGGTCTTTACTCTGCTTTGCTGCAATTAAATGGTGGTGGTGGAATGATGGACATCAACACAGTGACAGAAAAAAGGGACACGTAAGTCATCCTGAATGTAATAAATGCTTGAGAATTTGACAATAACAATTTGAGAGTCAACAGGGAAGCTTGGCACGATGAAGTGCGGTGAATCAGGATGATCAAATGATTTTATTAGTTTGCTTTTATTAGTCAGATCTATTTTCATTTCTTTAATATGACCAGGGAAAAAAGAAGTAATTGTAATCAGTTTATCAAATACAACCCTGGCAGAGAGTGTGCCACTGGTAACTTGATTTTGTTCTAACTGAGCACACTATGTTTTGACTAATCTTCAGCATCCAGGATCATTTCTTTTAAAGTGTCAGGAAGATGAGTCAGAGTAATCGTTTATTTGTTTTCTTTAGGTGTTGTATTTAAAATAAGCGCAAAATACGTTTTAGAGCTGCCCTCATTTCTGGCAGACATGGGATGGATGAAGCTTAAAAAACTGAAAAACATCTCAATTTATCTTCAGACCACCAGCTGAGAGTCTATCAGGGACAGTCACAATATAAGCTTTGCTATGCCCCTGCCCTATTCCCCTGCCACATGAACTTCACCTAAAATAATCACGAACTCAGTGGGAGAGTGGGGATTCTGTAACTGTGATAGCTAATGCCCAAGGCTCCCCTGAGCAGTGATGAACAATTATTATAAACTATTCCAAATTATAGACTGTAGGCACTGTGATGGAGACTTTTGTAGACTGGACTGAGACAATTACCAAATGAAGGAAAATATTATTATTTTAGGAAATGTAACATTTTAATACATTGTGAAAAATGATGAGGGAATAATAAATGAAGGGCATAAAAAGAGCTAATAATGAAAAGGAGCTTGGTGAGAAATCCCGCTGTCATATTTGCATTTACCCTGAAACTAATGCCGTGCACATTTTTGAATGCAAATAATTCACATGAGGAAGCAAAATGAGGATGTTAATAATCATTTTTCCCTTAATGAGAAGCTGTACTTTGATTGAAAGGAGCTTTAAGGTGGCCTAAACTAGGCCTAACAAAAGAGCTTTTGTGAGGGTTTGTTTTTTTTGAGACTTTAAAGGAATGAGTTAGAATAATATTCTGTCACTTAAAATCCCCAGCATTAACATTTTTATCACAAATCTTATTCCAAATTAAAAAAGACGCGTTAGGAAAATTATTCATTCTATATGGGATTTTCTTTTTCACTGTGGCTATTAACTTAAAATGCTTTTTCTTTTAGGAACAACTTAAGTTTTTAGGTTGTTTGTCTTCTTTTTGTTTTTTGTTTTTTGGTGTTTTTTTTTTTTGAATTCTCATTCACAAAATAGATTTTTGTATTGATTCCTTATCTCAGGACTTCCACACCAATGTTCTAGGTTGACTTCCCTTATTCTTTTACCTGGTGAAGGCTTGTTAGTCCCAGATGGCTTAAATGGAAACTGGCCTCCTGAATTGACTGGAATCTCATCTTCTTACTGCTGCATAGAAGTAGTTTTGTATGAAACCTTTCATGAATTGGAAATAGATTAATTCAGGTTTGAGAACACCATTTCCAAACATCAGGAATATAGAAATATTGGATTAGACTGAAGACATGTTTCCAGTCTTGGCCATCACCTTTTTATGCATTCACAGCAAACCCTAAGAGGATATAATTCTATTAAATTAAACACACCTTCTGTTAAAAGGAGGTGAACCAGATTGGTTCATCCCTGCATGGGCTGTATCTTGTCACTCTTCCCAACAGAGGAGGATCATATAATTCCCTGTGAGTCAGCAGCAGACCGAAGAGCTAATCAAACATCATTCCCTGTCACCCCATGTCTGCTGGAAGACAGTGTTCATGTTTTCCATGAGGACTTCCTGCAAATGGGGTTTGATTTCGTTCTGTGTGTTTGTTTTCAGTCAGTATTTTGAAAACAGCCTGTGGGTTGTGCGTGTGCGGCACTGCGTGTGGCATGTGGCTGATCGCTGCTGTGTCGTGTGAGGCACTTCCTCCTTGATTGCACCTGTTTTAGCAGGAAAACACAAAATGAGTGTGATGAAACAAATAATTAATAGAAGCAGTAGAAGGATCCTGGTCTTCAAACTGCCGTGCATGGGCTGCCTGTGCCATAAGTCCCTCCTCCTTTTCAGCTGACATGGAATAGGGACCCGTAAGTCTCTCAGCACTACATCTCTGAGGGCAGCCATTCTATTCCAGTCACCACGTGGTGGCAGGGGGCCTTATGCACATTTTCAACTATAAAATTCCTCTCACAGTTCACATGAATGTTTCGATGGACTCTTAAGAGGCCAAGTACAATTTGGCTCACAAAATCAGAATAACGTGCCGCTAATAATTCTTCCCTGCAGTGACCGTTGAGCTGTAGTGGGCATTCACAGGGCATAATTAATATTGCCTGTCATTAAGATGTGCCATCTTTCTTTTGTTTCTCTTAATTACTTTGATTTGATGCTTCTCATCACTCATCAGCCGGCAATGGCACGGCAGGATAGATGTGTTTGTAAAAGCAAATGGTGACTTACTTAGGGGTTGTTGTTAACATTTCATAGAATTAGTTTGTGAAATGAGCTAGGTAATCGCCTTGGCCCCTGCAAGACTGAAACTAAGCAGGAACAAAGTTCAGTAAATGGGATTAATTTTGTTCTGCATGCCAACTTCACACACTTAAGTAATTTTCTCTTACATGTTTATAGGTTTTTAAGACATTATGATACCTCCAATATTGGCTTGGTTAATTCTGCTGAACAATCCATGAAAATAGATTGATGGTAGTAATGACTAAAGATTTTAACATATTATTTAATTAAAGAAGCATTTCTTAGGCTCTATCCCCTGAGGTTTTTTTCAGGCTTCTCATTAACGTTGCAGCATGATAACTTCAGGTTGATCAACCAACAATTGTCATCTCTAATGGTGCAATGCTGCCATTTTTCTCATGTTGTGTAGCATTAACTCCACAAATAATCCAATTCAAATGCATTCAGTTGGATTATTCAATTAAATAGCCAACACCAAGGATGGCGGAGTATCAATCTGAGGAACAGCTTCCCAATCATCTGAGCATGCACTTATTTAGGGCCTGATCCTACAACAGCTAATTTGTCTTGAACTACATGTGTGAGGTTTTTCCATGAGGTAGTTTGTGTGCATAAACGTGCATAAATCATTGCTTGATTAAGGCATTACACAGTGTAACTAATGAAATGAATTTATTTGTTCTCTTCTAGGCTCATAGGTATTTACTTCTCTTAACAAGTATGTGTGATTTTTATGGGCTGGTTTCTGATTATGTTTTAGACTTGGAAAAGTATTATTTCATGTGGCTATGAAACTGTGCTCTGTAACTCCTTTCAGGTATATTTTCTTAATGGTGGTATAAGAGTGGTTGTATTTGTGGAATGACTTCCCTGGCACTTGTAAAGTTTTAGTTTAGGTTTAATAGGCTACAGGTTTAATAGTTTAATTAAGTTTTCTAATGTGTGTTCACAACATAGACTGAGTTTTTAATGCAAAAATATAAAAACAATCATTGTACACAAAAAAGGGTATTCTGTAAGCAGATATATAGATCAATTTGGAAACTATTCTGCCTGAAAGGAAAACCATATGCAATTCTTAGATTTCATTTTGAAGAAAAAATGCATGTTGACACTATTTGCCTTTTCTGAACAAAATTATTTGTAGTAGATATACTCAAAGGAAGAGACAAATATAGAATTCAAGACATATTTATATTTTTTCATGTGCATATATGTTGTGTGTGTTACTTTAATTGAAATATTGATGTTATAAAATGTACCACAGGACTCTATATTGATTAGTATTACATAAGGCAAAGTTTTAAAAAGAAGCTAAAATAAACCTTGGATATTAACTAAAAAAAATTTGAAATTAATTTGAACCTCAAAAAATTACAATAACAAAATTACAAAGTCTTTGGCATGTGCAGTGTGTGTATGTGTTCAGTATTTTGTTCACTGTCTTGCAGCATTGTGTTTACTCTCACGCTGATTTATTGGTTTATCTGTTTCTATGCACATGTGCACATATCTGCACTTATTTTCAAAAAGTTTGTGTCAGTGATAATTTCAATGGAAGTATTTCTAGGAATCCATCACACATGGTACTTATGTTTGGATTCCACTATATGTCCTTTTCCACAACTTCTGACCTTTTATCTAGGCTATTTTTCTCTCTCTCACCCCAGGAGCTTTGTCCCCATAAGACTTTTGAAGTTTTATACTTTCAGATCTCTAACAAAGAATAACAGGGGAGACAGAAACAATTGGATAAAATGTCACGGATATAATCTAGTCCCACAGAACTCTGGTTTGTGTTTACTTAGTGTTTAGTTTTCAAGTATATATGACTTTTTACACCTCTTCCTTTACCTTCAGCAAATACTGGATAGATCTATGGCACATTTGCTAATTGCAAATGTGGTTGCAGGTTTTGCCGTCTGAAAACTGATAGAAGCTTTATATTCTGAGCTGAAAGCAAATGCCCACAACAACCATGGGTGCATATGGTATTGTTATAAACTAGTGTTTAGAATCACCATCTATCCTGTATTCTCTAAGCATGCTATATATTTATTTGTGTAACTGTAGAACATGACAGTATTTTTCCCTGGAAAACAGGATTTGCAAGTACTGAGGGTAATGGAGAGATTAATAAATCATTCTTTAAGCCATGTTGTCTGTCTTTATATATACATATATAATGTATATACCAAGAAAAAAATAAACGGAAAAGAAATCTGGTTTCTATTTAAGTATAGTATATTTTAACTAATGTTAGGTCTAAAATTCTTTCAGGCTAAAAATGCCAATAATATATTAAAAAAAAATGGACTTAATCACCAAGTATTCCTGAGGCAGTCTCCTGGCTCCCAAGTATTGTTTTTATGGCTGTAAAAGCCAACAAAAGCTGCCCTGACATCCCTAAGAATAAAGTTTTTGTCAAGGAAAGAGTACTTCTAATGTGTTAAAAAGTGTAACATATCTTATTGTGCTACATAAAGCTATAATGTTTTAGCATATACTGTACACTGCATTTTCATCCTTGGAATTGGATTTCCCCCTTAGACAAGCTCTTATCAGCTTATGTTAGGATTTTTGTTTTCCCCTTGACAGCTGTCATTAGTAGAAAAGCCAATGGGCTCATCAACAGGCTGACAGAAGAGACTGCACTGCTCCAGTTTTATTCGAGAGCAGGAAAAGGAATTACATGCATTAACTGCACTAGGAATGTTTTTCTTCTGGCATTGGAGGCTGGAGACTGAATTTAGATAGGAACTGCTGTAGGTCCTAGGTGGTGTTTTCTCCCTGTGAGACACCATGCTGAAAGCTTTGCCCTGGATCCCTGTTGGGAGTGGGAAAAATCATACCTTTCATGCTGCTTATGGTAGCTGTAAGATAATGACTGAGGAAAAGTCACTGATATGGTGTGGGGAGCTTTGGTGATTTTCCTGTTGTTCTTTGCACAGCAGGCATTAGGGCAAATGTTTATCAGGAAAGAAAAACCTGAGGGTTAAACAGAACTAAAGGGAAATTCAAGCATGTTTAAACAGTTTTCTCCCAGGCGTTGTACCAGGTTTGGATTTGCATACCTCTACCAAAATTAAACAGTGTTTTAAATTTAGCAATCTTTTGTATTCCTTATTTAATTCTGAACTCCTGACTTGAGAATTATTAATAACATTAAATATTAGTCTTACCATGTTAGCTGACTAGTAAATGGAAAAGATGTCTAAGAGGTCTTATTATTACCCTTACTGGAAACATTTCACATAGTTAAAAGGTACAAAAGACATGCTAATATTAGAATCCTGTAGAGGAGCTATCCAATGAAGAATAAGAATTTTCAATATAATACCAATTAAAATGAGATGCAAAAAGGATCTTGTACTAATTGGTTTTATCTCTAAATTACTAAAATAGTTATAGTCTAGAGAAACAAGAATCCCATTATTCCTAATTTATTCTGTAACTGATAACTGCAATGGTTTAGAGATAGACAGAGGGATTCAGTTTTTAGGACTGGTAAATCCTTACTGGCATTTTGGATTAGCTAAGGGTTAGTAAATGCAGAAATGCAAGTGACTTGACCTAATGGAATTGGAGGTGTTTAATTTAAATAATGGGATGAATATCTGTGGATTTTAGTTGTTAGACCTCTCTTTATAAAGAGAATTTGAAATACACATATTAGTGAAGATTGTAGGTGTCAAATTAGAAATAAATTAAATCTTTTTCATTAAAGTTTATATTCTTTCTAGACTGGACAATAGATGGTATCATACGTATTTGGACTGATTTGATGCTACTGTAAGTTCTAGTTTCATTCTTGAAATTCTATTTGTTGATAATAAAAAAATATTTAATGTCATCTCTTAGGAGATTTTTTGCCAACAGTATCTCACTAATGATGCTGAAATTGGATTGCAGAAACAATGGTTGTTTTGGTTGTTTTCCATGGCTCTGTCATGCAGCTTCCTTTTCATCATTCGCAGTTTCCTAGTTTAAGTAGACTAAAATGAAAATGTGTAAATGTGGAATTAGTGTCTCATTTCAGAGAGAGGTACATCTAGCACTTCTAGGTTTCCTTGAGCTCTTCTTTTGTGGCACAGTGGCACAATCCACCTTTTTTGGGGATTAAGGAAGCCATTCCTTCATGAACGTATTGGCTACATCTCATTTTATGAGCATGCGCTCTGCTCGCTCTTGTGCAATGGTGCTGTAGTTCTTCAGACACAGAATGGGCTATATTGACAGGTTTCTCTGAATATTATCATTGTATGAACTTTATGAGGTAGAGCTTTTCTTCAATCACTTACATGTCTGTTTGAAACTGATCTAAACCACACTTAATGTCTTTGCTTAAATGTCTATATGCAAATGAACAGCAGTCACCAAGTTGCCAAGTTTTCCTAAAGCTGATTCTTAACTTTCTGAGTTTTTAAAGGAAACTGGAAAAACTAAATCCTCCTGTCAAATTTGGTTAAGAAATTTTAAAAAAATTGGTGGACTGCAGAAGCAGATAGAAAGTATTTGCATAAGATACTTGGAAAAAAGCTTTACTGACTGTTCTTATCCAAATAAGTGCTATTCCATCCTCTGTTTTCCATTTTCCCTTCATGGGAAGGAGTTCTTTCATCTTTTTTTTGAAGAAAAAAAGTAGTAATAAAAAAGCCTTCTTGTTAGCTGTGCGCTAATTGTGATTTATTACTCTCTATCTTTTCCAGTTTTGGGTTTCTCTGGAGCACAGAAAACATGGAGGAACACAGTTTAGAAACATGTATTTTCAGCTTTACTGTGGGGTTCCATGCATTCCAGCTGGCAACACATTAGCTTCTGATTTGGAAGCCATGAGCTTTGTTCCAGTTCAGTTCTTAATTAACTGCATGTCCTGAGGTTAGTTATCTCAGATTTCCTTCGTATAATCTAATACAATGAAAAGGCGCTTCTGTTCTCTCTAAACTTGGGGCTAGGTCCTTTAGAGTTCTATTTCTGAATGCTACCTGAATTTAAAGGAGGTTCAGTTTTGTTTGATTGTTTGGATCTTTTCGGTTTGGTTTTGTTGTTTTGGTTTTTTTAACTATGTATATATAATTAATATATATAGTAGGATTATAAATTTTTGTCTTCACGTGAAAGATTTTCTAAGTGCTAAGGGTATATAACAACTAATTAAGAGATTGGAAAGGTGCCATTTTTTTGTGACTTGGAATTCCAGCTGATCTTGGGTTTAGTACAATAGCTGTGATAGATGTCTGTGTATCTGCATGTGTCCTCACTGAAGAAGCCAAGGTTTGGCTTGTGGAGGTCCTTTGACAGGAATTCAGCAGGAGGCTTGGCTGTGACCTTCTGTACCTGGCTGGCCTGAAATCATTAGTCTTTCACACATGAAAGCAATTAATTCACAGCTCTACAAAACCCTGTTAATGTACAAGAGAAATCATATTTGTGCCTGGTATTTTTAAAAAGAGTTCCAAATGAAAACATTTAGAAAATATTATCCCAGAAGTGTGCCAAGACAAAGCAACCTTGCATTTTTTGAATGCGTAAGGAGCTGACTGGGTGAATTAGAACTTGCCACCATGCTCTAATTTGTACAGCTCATATCTGAGATAACTTCCCAGTTTTAGAATTAGTCTGTAATAATGTTTTGTACTTTTTGAGAATTTTGTAGTAATTTTGAGAATGGTGTAATAATTTTTACTTAAATTACTCAAAATAATTTTTTTTCTTTAAAAATATAGTATTTTTGAATTAATCTTGGAAGTTTAAAAGAATGTTTTAAACCATTATTTGTTCAAGATCAAATAATTTCTTATTTTGCACCTTGTTATGAACTTCTGCTTTTCCATTAAATGATCCTATATTTTCTTCAGTCAATGCTATTTAAATATTCCAGTAATTAATTAAACCAAAGAATGGTTCCTACTGTGAGTCTTGCCTACATGCTTTTAAGTCTGTGTATCAGAGGTGAGGATATGCTTGTAAAGTTTGGCATTTAATTAAGTTGTTTTGATCTTTTGTTCTCCTTTTTGCACATATTAATTATTACACCTATGAAGTCTAATTCAATTGTTTAAGGTGTGTTGGTATTTTCCTAATATAACAAGGCTTTGTTTCTTGTGTACCAGAGTTATTGTGTAACTGTGATCACAAGACACTCAGAGCTTCGTAACATACAATAAAAATATACTCATGACCCAAGTTTACAGTTCTGATAATTTTGCCTGTAAGGTAGATGTCAATAATTTGAATATGTGAATTGATTCCCTTTGTAATGGCTATATTTAATATAATGGGACTAAGGTCAAAGCTTAGAGAAGGAAACTCTTTTAAAAGTGAGAAAGGGGTGAGCCCTGCTTTTTGTTGTATATGATTTTTAACAATGAGCTTGCCCAGTTTATTTCAACAGGATTGACTGGAAGTCATCAATTAATCTGGCCATTCGAAAAAAATTCCCATATTCTTCTATAAATAAATCTGCATCTTAAACCTTTTTCCTACAAAGAAACTTCATGCACTGCGTGCATTGTAATTTGAACCTTCTGGTAGTCTTGGCTTTTGTATTTTTGTTCCTATTTCCCTAGACCAGACTGAATTCCACCCTACCAGCTGTTAGGGAACTTGGAATGAATGACAGTGAACAGTGTACACATCTTCTGACAAATATCTCTAAAAGGCACTATGGAAAGGAAGCTTCTTATGAAAAAGGAAATTTTTATCCAAATTGATAGAAGCAAAACTCTGTTAGCATTAAGCAGCATAATCAGTGATTACACTGAATTTAAAAATGAATTCTTACTTCATTGAACTAGCCCCTACTCAAAATCACTGGAAGTTTTGCTAAATATTCTCTGAGATGAAGTATTCTTTTGGTTGACTTTGTTGGCCTTTAACGGTCTATACCATGGACTAACTAGAAAAGTACAGTGATGGGTCATAATTTACCCTGTGGGAGATGCATGAATATGGAGTGAGTAAATGGCTTGAGATATTTCTAAAACTTTGATCCATGCTAACTCTTTAGTACCTTGCAGGTTCACAATTAGTGTGTATGTTCTCATCTGTGTGTGCGCAGTTCTGGGCCTATTCCCGAGAGCTGAAGGGGAGGACACGGTGAGGTACAAAACTGATCTGACATGCCTGTAAACCTCAAGGCCAAAGTTTGACTCTCTGTTTATCCTTCACGGAACTCATCCTGTTTCTTTCATGATGTTTTCCCTTCCTAAAAGGAAAACCAAAGGATTTGCTTTTGTCTTCATTCACTATAGCAGTTAGCTGCTTGTGTTTCTCAGTATGAAACTATATCCTTTTACCTTTCAGATGAAATAATACTATTATTATTTTGGGTAAAATAGCCGGTTAAATTCTTCCTGATCCAAATGTGTGTGAGGTATATTTCAAAGTGCCTAAGAGAATGTATTTTATTTTTTTCTTAGATGGAGAAGCTTCTCCACTGTTTAGGATATTTATTTATGTAATACAGAAAAAGAATTAATTTGATGACACAAAGTTTTGTTTCTTCAGTTTATTTGCATTGATGTTTCTAAACTTTTTTAGTCCAGATGAAGCAGTCAATTACAGTGCTATGTATCTCTGGTTATTCTAATAAATTCCCCGATTATTCTAGTTAACCACCCTAAACTTTTTCAAGTTTTACAAGGAATATGTTTTCATCAGAAAATACTTGTGAAGTGGTCCTTTTGGACTGTTGCAGACTTCAATATTTTAAGGATTATAAACTCCTTTGGAGTTTTTTTCTTGAAGATAAAGGAACAGCTCACAATATCAAGAAGATCTCTAGGGTTTCATATGCACCCCAAAAGATTCACCAAGAAAAGAATTTTCTGAGTGGAATTCTCCATGTTTTTTTATAATCTTGTATTTATGTACAGCTGCTGCTGATTCCCTCATTGCAGGGTGTCCTTCATACTTCAGATAAGTGCCATATAGAGTAGATGGGATATTTTTCCATTATTTGGGTAAAAAGTAGTGCTAACAAGGATTATTTTCTTGTTTACTTTATTAGAGGTTTAGATGATAATTTGCTAATTAGTAGACTTAACCTTTTTTGTTGATATTATTATGCCTTGAATCAAAACTCTTCCGGAGGCATTGTGTGTGCCATGACCTTTATCTGTTATGTCTTTCTCCTTGTATGTAAATAGGCAGCAAAAACACTCTTAAAAGCTCAAAGAAAAACCTTTCTGGCAGGCAGTAATTGGATATATAGTTCTACAGAGGCAGTTGTCCACTCCTAACTGTCATCTACACTCCCTCAAAGCCAGAAGAGATAAGGATATAAAGTCTTTGATTAGAAATATATTTTCCCTTTTTTTTCCTATTAGTGATGTTTTGTATCACTTGCCTTGCAAACAAATGTGACCCTGTGAGTATTGAGAAAGTAATCATCTAGACAACTGACAATTGTTATTCTTATTTGAGAAAAGATGTGAAAGAGCAGCAGAAGACTTGTCACCAGAAATGCAGTCACAAGGTAATTTTTCAATATTGAAAATATGATCTAATACAAGTCACAAAAGCTAAATTCCAGTGCAATGAGCAATGGTTGTATCAGCAATTTTTCATAATGGAGAAACAAACTGTTAAAAACAGAGAAAACAATGACCTATAAATTGATCCTTTATGTATGAATCAATCATGTAAATGCTAAAAACCTCAGAACCTTGTTTTTGACATAATAAAGATTAGGTATTCAGCTACAAAAACCTAAATTGTAATTCACGTTTGGATATGCAAAGCTACACAGTGGTGCTTCATTAATATTCAAAATTACTATGGGCAGTGTTCAGATCTTCATATCATTTCTTAAATCCATGTCTCACCTATCTAGAGAGCCCTTGTTAACACAGGCCAGTGGATTCTTATGCCATTAAGGCTGCTTATTTTTAGTTCCGTGCTTCCCCTTACTGCGATATACTAATTATGCAATGACACCACTTACTGCATACCCCTCCCTCAGATGCCATGGGAGAAGTTTTTTTAACTGAGGAAAATTAATGCAAGTTTTAATATTAAGCATGAATAAATTCGATAATTTAATAAATGTTGAAACATTTTAAGACAACAAAAAATTATCTCCTTTTTTTTTTATAAAACCATGTTTTTTTCTGTAATTTCTCCAAGAAGGTCTCCACCTCTCACCTACAAACCCAGAAGAGCATGGCACGCTCTCCCACATTGTATGAATTGATGGCATACCTGGGTTTTTTCCATCCATTTCAGTCAGAAATCTGCTCTGGAGTACAAGCCAGCCCTTGTGTTTCTGTGGGATCTGCAGCAGCTCTGTGTCACACACATCTCCGTGCTTCTGTGGCTGAGCTCTCTGGTGCTTCCGACAAATCTGCTCCTCTCAGATCGGCTTTAGCCTGTGCCTGCACACTCTGCTCATTATGAACAGTGGAGTTGTGGGCAGGAAGAGTATAAGGAAGGAAAAAGTAGATTGATATGAGTGATTTTCAGAAGGTAGAAAAAAATATGCACAGCAGAGCATTTTTAAGCTTATTTTATTGTGAATTTGTGTTCTCTCTTTGTGAAGAGGGAAGCATCGAATTTTAGTAACATGTGACAGGCTTAAGGAAAGGGAAGACAGGATTTTCTTGTTTTCTCCTTCGCAGGTATAAGCAGCCATTAGTGGCCAGTCAGTTCCCAAGCAAAAGATGGTTTGCAAGCTTGGATAGATAATTGATTAAGCAGACTATGGAATTAAATGAAGATTTGAACAAAATTCCACCTATTAAAATAAATGATGCTTGTCAAGACTGTCTTTAGAACTTCCTAGTGACAAGAAAAACTGCATACAGTGATGTCTTAGAAAAAAAATCAACAGACATCGGGCATGTTCTTTTTGGGCAAAGAGGTAGAGAAAGTAATTGTGAATTAAATACAATTGCACAGAGAAGGTAAATGAGACTCAGCTCCAACTGTGTCTTATTTTCATAAGTATCCAGGACTGTAGCTGTTGCTGCAGGCCTCGGTTTAGCACAATTTACTGGATGCTTCTCATTGCCCTTGACAATATAAAGAAAAATACATAGAAACAAACAACAAAAAACCCCAAAGCTTTATTTATGCTGATATCACTTCATCAGTATGTTATTGGCATGCTTACACAGTGTGATAGACCTAAGCTAATCACATGCAAAATATTAAGATAGATGCTGAACAAATATGTTTGCCTCCCAAAATGTAATGACTGTATGATGCTTTAAGTGGGTCTGATTGTGTTGTTATTAAGGTTGCTTTTCATTTTCCACCAGAGCACTGTGTTCTGTTGTCATATCCCTGCTGAACTATAACCTCTTCATTGATTGAGACAGGCACAATCATCAGATGCAGAGTCCGACCCAGTAAGTAATATTTATATAATTTCCATCATGAGGGTGTGTATATGTACATAGTTCAGCACTGGAATAATCATTCCATCAGTGTCTTTAAGCATCTGCAGTTTTAACTGTGATGATTGTCTCAGTGTATTGTTATTTACATATCCTCTTGTACTCATGTAATGGTATTTAGGTATTCAATTGATGCATTTTTTTCTAAGGAAAAAGTTATTTTTTCTTAGAGACAAGAGCTGTGAGGAGAAAAAAAAAACAAAAACAGCCCATGAGTGGAACAAAATGAGGCCTTTCGTGAGTAAAGGGCCTTGCAATGCCAGAGCATCCCAAATGCTTATTGTCTGGGGAAGAAAGGGATTTGTAATGTATGCTGCATGAATTCAGGGTTCGAAAATGTGCAAAGGGGTGAGGTTGACTGTTCCTGGACTGCTTTTGCTAAGAAATCTGGCATTGTGCTGTACATAAATATGTGTAGTGACAGGACCAGGGGGAACAGATTCAGACTGAGAGCAGTTTAGATTAGATATCAGGAAAAAATTCTCTACTGCGAAGGTGGTGAGGCATTGGCACAGGCTGCCCAGAGAAGTTGTGGATGCCCCATCCCAGGATGCATCCAAGGCCAGGTTGGATGGAGCTCTGAGCAGCCTGGTCTAGTGGAAGGTGTCCTTGCCAATGGCAGGGAGGTTGGAACTAGGTGATATTTAAGGTCTCTTCCAACCCACAGCATTCTGTGAAAAGGTCCACGTTTAAGTGTTTCCTGTATGTCACATGACTGGCACAGTCCCACCACGCCAGAGTGTTTTGTGGAATAGTGGCAACCAAGGAGTAGCAGACAGATAGTTGACATCTAAATCAACTGTTCTGTCATAGGGTTTCATTTGGAAATTTTTTTTTTTTTGCTAGTGGAATTAGGTAGATATACTAGTATAGTGTAACAATTAAACTTTATATTATTTTTGTTTAAACAAGAAAAAAAAACCAACTACCTGTTCCTTTCATTGCTTTCTAATAATAAAATTACAGTCACAACAATTGTTAAGCTGAAACCACTTGTTTCATGAGGAGGGCTAAAGCTAGGGTCTAATAGTTAAATATAAGCACTAACCATTCAAAAGGGATTTTGCTCAGGAGCAAAGTTTTAGGTGTATAATCCCTGGTCATCTACTCTCTTTATATTATCTGACTAGAAAACATGGTGGAAATATAACCTAAGTTATTTGTGTGGGAAGTAGAGACATGTGAGGATATGTGACAAGATATGTTTCCAGAAATCTGCTTTAAATTACTTCTCTGTCTAGAGCTAAGTTGCCTGGAGTAAGGTTTAAGGTTGAGCTCTGCCTACTTGGGATCTGCAGTCCCAAAACTCCCTGTGTTGTACACCTAGAACTGTTCTTTGAAGACCAGAATGATGGGAGTTTGCTTTTCAAATGGACATGTGGAGAAGAAACCACGAGGTAAAGTGTGGGGCTTTTTGCTGTAAAACCTCTCAGGATGAAAAAGGAATTTAATACATTTCCTATTTGTAGTGACCACTCTCCCTTCTAGGCTATTACACCATCTTTTTCTTGCATTCATTATGAAAGACTATTTAGCTGTATTTTCATTAAGACTAAATTGTGTGTCTATATTATGTATATTTTTCCTCCACCCCCTTGATTGCACCCTTCAGGATTTAAGATATCCTCTGCATCATTTTTGGATTCCTATCAAGCTTAAGACAAACTAAATGAACTGCTAAAACTGGAACAGTTTTGAACATGCTCTGAAGCAGACTCCTAGATCCTAGAGGAATTAGACTAAGTCAAACAAAGAAATGCCTCTGTGGTTAGATAGCGATGAGGCTGAAGCTTTTTCAGTCATAGTTTTAGGCTTTTCCTTAACTGAGTTGAATTTAGGGGAGGAAGGGTGGATTGTTTGGGTTTTTTTAAATGTCTCTAACAATGAGGGTTTTTCACAGCAACGCCCAAAACTTTAAGAACATAATGTGCAACTTGACAGAACTCTTAATTGTGAAGATATTGGTGTTAGAAAAGATGGATTGAGAACCTGAAATATATATTTATCCAAGGAAAGTAAAAATCAGCTTGCATTTTTTTCTCTTGGAGACTGTCTCTCTCTCTCCCCCTGTGAAATAACCAATTTTAGCTGTTTCTGTTCTCCTATTTATCTCAAGTGTATTAGAGAAAGAAAGGCAGAATACATCTTCTTTTGTCAAGGAAATTACAGATAACAGTTTCAGTCTTGGAGTAATCTTTTAAAATTGTCCATGGCCAAATTCAACAATGCAACCCAGCCCGGCCAAGTACTTCAGTATGCACATAATTTTATTCACGTACTTAAATCCCTCTGACTTCAGGAGGATTTAAGCAATGTTTAGGTGCTTTGCTGCAACAGTGTCTTAAATTGGTAGATAGAAAATTTTAGGCAGAGAAAGGAAGGCAGTTTTTGCAGTCTCTACTGGTAGATTCCTAAAAATTGGTTTGATTTTTCAGATAATCCTAAATTCCTACTGTCTCCAATTTTCTTTTATTCTTTTGGTGCCTTTTTTCAGAGCTATTTTGTTCTCTTTTTTTAGGCTCCTCAGTTATAAACCACTCCCAGTCTCATTCCAGATGTAAAAGAAGAGATGTTCTAGTCTGATTTCAGCAAGCAATGTTTCAGCAATTGCACATGACAGAGATAATTTCAAGGCAAATCAGGCATATCCTAAACCAAAATGGATCGATCCTGCAAGAACCCACTTCCAGCACTTAACAAGGTAAATAGAGACAATTTCTAATGGGTTATTTTCAAAAGCAGTTAGGTGCTAACCCTAGTGAAAGTAAGTGATGACTTTGAAAAATGTCACCTGAAAAATATCACCTTTTACATAGTCTTTTGGGTTTTTTTAGTTTACATGGATAGTATCTTCTTACTGTGATGACTGGTCTTTAGTATGATCAATTGTCATTCCGCTTTACTGGCATAAATATTGTGAAGTGTTAAGATGATTAATATAAATGTCAGGTGAAATATTCATAAATTTAGCTGACCTACCACACATAAAAAGGGATAATATGTTTCAAGGTTTATGTGCTTCACTTGCTTTGCAAAACACAGCCTCTGACTTGAGTAGATGCATGCTAAATTGTAAATATGAGGAGAAGGGAAAAGAATAAAAGAAATCCTTTGCTTTTTCTTTCTTTAATTTTATTTCAAATCAATCTTTAGGAACAGATCAGTTTACTATGTGTTTACTTAGTCCTCACCCTGATCTGAAATTCTGGACTGCACAGAAGTTACTAATTAAAAAGTTAATAATTGAAAATGGTTTCCATTAAAAGAAAATCCATGGATCAAAAGAGAGGCAGAGGTGATATTGAAGTGTCCTGTAGGCAGACTCAGCTTTGTGCTGTTGCTCTTTTCGCCATTGGAGAGAGGGAACTTTCAGCACAGAGCCTGGATGTGTGGCTCAGGTGAGAAGTGGAATGTGTGCGCAGGCAGCCGACGTGGGTTCGCTGCTGGCCAAGCTCTGCCTGTCAGAGCCTGTCCTCGAGAGTTCCTCCTGGGAGAACAACTCTTCTACAGCAGCACTCTGAAGTGCTTAAGGCATGTGGAAGACTCACTGACTGCGTCAAGAAAACAAACAGCACATTTCTTGTGGGTTTTTTTTTTTTCCCCAAAATATTTTTTCAAGTTGGGAGCATAAACAGAAAAAGCTCTATACTATGGTGCCACATGCCATACCTGCACTCAGTGTCACCTTTACTGCTGTGGCTTGGGCCTGCACTGCATACCAGCCTGGGTATTCTTAATCCTTTTCCAGAAGATTTAAAATGTCAATGTGATAGATGAGGTGATGATTGTTATTCTGAATGGCACCGTTTTTGGTTTTCCTTTTCCCCCAAACACTGTTGACTTACCTAGTCATTGCAGCTAGTTAGTGAGCAGCAGGATTAAGTAAATCTAGTCATTGCAGCTAGTTAGTGAGCAGCAGGATTAAGTAAATCTGATTGTTCGTTTCATGCAATTTTAATTGTTTTAGGTAGCCTGCTATGTGGATGTTTGAAATCTTTATAGAATTTATCTAGAGAACGTGTGGGAAAGACTTTTTTTTTTTTTACTTTTTGGCAGATTTTGCATGCTATTGATAAGTATGGAACAGTTCTAAACATTTATTGGAGTGCTGTGCTGGAGCTTTTTGTTTTCAGTATGAACTGATGGAGATCAACAATTTTTTGATACTCCTAGTACTAAGTGCTTATAAAGTGTTTATATCTATAATTGTGTCGAATTATGTTAATGAAGCACTGAAAGACACTAGTAAATTTAAGTGCTCAAAAAGTGCATTACTCTGAGTGTCACCTAGGGGCTCTTCACATCAGACACTTGGGGGACAATTTTTTCCTTCCAAGCACCTTTAGAGTACTATGTCTTAAAGTGTCTTTCTAGCATTAATTAAATTTTAAAAAGCAAGTGCCAGGTAAGCACACATGATTTACGCTAATCTTTTGAAATGTAAATGTATTTTAGACTAAAATACCTTTCCCTTTTTACAATGCAGTGCTTTCCTCCTCAATTGTTCCCCACACCTTTTCTTATTGAGTATTCAACTGCTAAAAACAGCCATGGGAAAGGCAGGGAATTAACTCCATTAGTAATAATTACGCAAAAAATGAGAACTATTCAAAGGATTGAACACCCATATTGAGCTATCCAGCCTTATGAATAAAAGTCATACTAGCTCAAGAAAAATGCTGTGTCAACTTGGGCCACTTTGAGTTTGTTCTTCTGCTTGCCCCTCCCCTCTGGGTTATTCGTGACGTTTATGCTGTAGGGTTGTAGAGTGGCTGCGGCTGATGAGCTCTGGTTTTCTTCCAGTGAACTGAAATCCTGTGTTGGTCATTACCCACGTCAGTCATGTGTGTGAGCTCCCAAAGACTAAATGGTTTGGCCAAGATGGTCTGGTAAAGCAGGAGTTTGTGCCCCACATTAAGAGTTTGAATTCCATTAATGCTGTAAGATGGAAGAGCTTCAGATGGCACTATACACATTTAGTATGAGGACAGAGGAAAAGAAATACCGTTTCTGAAGAACAGTTTGATGATAGAGACAGCAGCACCAGGACACCAAAATGCAATACATGCTTCCCTGAAGAGTTAAATAAATAAATAGATACAAAATTCTGAAGTCTGATCAAAACCAGGCGCTTTTAGGAACAGTATTATTATTGAATATCCTACTTCAAGGACTATTCTATTTCATTGTAGAATATTCTTATTTTATGTATGAGGATAACAATCCTTACATTACCTAATTCTGACTAGAGTCTATTGAAATTTTTTTTTCACTTTTCTGAGAAACTGTGTTTAATCCCTATGTCAATGTGCTGAGAAAGGTAGTAATGATATATCTGAACTTTAAACATCTTTAATCTTTCTCTTTATCTTTCATTCTTGTTGCACAGCCTCAGCAATCAGATTTCAACACTCCATTCCTCAGAAAATCTCACAGATTTAGAAACCATAGTGAGGTAAGATTCTCCTTTGACCCAGAGACACATTCAGCTATATCTTTGGAAAATTTTTTAAATAGCAATGTCTATTTAAATTTTCTAAATACATAGAATTCTATTTCGCAATGACTAGAAAATATCAGACAGGTGGGAGGAGTCCACAGAGTTTAGAGGTGAATTGTGCATTCCAGGTAAAGAGACATCCCAGTCAGTCCTTACTGGAAGCATTATCAGAGAGGATCTTTTTAGCCTAGAGTTTGTAAACTGAATTGTTCTCAACTTCATTCCCTGGGGAAATATGTCTATTTCATAAGTGTCACTCTAAATGCAGCAGGAGTGAAGAAGCCAAGAACTGGGTAAAATTTGGCTTGTTTTACCAGTTCAAGGTAAAATACATTGTCTGGGCATCTGAAGCGTTTCTTAGCAATTGCTTACACTGTGTCTGTGTCGGAGCAGCTCTCGCTGCCGTGCCGAGCAGAGAGCTTTGTGCTCGACAGATCCCAATCCAGCTCTCACCTGCAGCTTGATCCAGTTATTGGTGAAGTCAGTTACCAAGGGGCTGATTTAGAATGAGCAGAATAAAGTCTCCAGAGTATCTCTTGAAATGTAGAAAAGAAAATTTGAAGTGTGATTAGTTTGAACTGTTATTGTCTGCTGTTTGGAAGGAAAGGAATCAGTGCTTTGATTCTCTTCTGTAAGGTTACCTATTATGCACCATATCCCTCTTTTCTGTCCTTCTAGCTACTTGATTGCCTATTTATTTGCAATAGTCTTTGGAGGTAATGAACAGATTAAATTTAGATAGAGGGCTGAGATTCACTCTTGGCACAGCTCTGCTGAAGTAAATGGAATTAGCCAGGAGAGTCAAAATACCTTGTGTTCAGCAACCATAAGCTATCTGGCCTCTTGATGACTTCTAAAATCCTTCCAGCAGAGGCCAATGTGTGGTCATATGGTGTAATTTTAAAGGGCAACACCTGCAGGTCTGAAAAGCAGAATTCATCGAAATATAGATGCTATTGCAATACCTAGATGAAATAATTGTCAGAATGAATAAAACTAAACATTTGGAGGATGGACCAGTGAAATAATTATTTTTGCATTTGGGCAATGTTTTGCTTCATAAGGTGTTGGGTTTTTGTTTTTTTTGTGGGAATATTTATTTATTTATTTATTTGGGGTAAAATAAAGTTGGACTGGTGTGGATCCAGGTCTTTTTAATATGGGATACATACCATCCACTGAATGTTATGGGTGGTTATACAAATGGTATTGGTTACTGTTAAGTAAATGACTTTGCAATCAAAACTTTAGCCAACAGAAACTTCCAGCATTGTTCCTATTGTAAATGCTGCCAGTGTTCACTAATTCCAAGGTACAAGAGGTCTCGGAAAATCTCAAATCATCTAGCAGACATTTGCTGCCGGTCTGTCTAGGAAATAGGAGACTGAGGAGAATACAAAATCAGGATCATTGAGGGCCAGATTTAAAGCCCCAGCCATGTAGAGAGCAGGGCAGAAAAGGGCACTAACAGAGTGAAGCTAAAAAAAATAAGCTTACAGGAAACAAAGAAAATCCTGGGAGCAAAAAGAATGAAGCTAACTGAATATACATGTCATGATATCCTGGCAGTCTATACCACTTCTTGCTGCTGGCCATGAGGGTTTCTGTGGTATGGCTGTACAAAGCTGTGGTTTACCAGAAGTGCCTCTAAGCTTTTTAGGCATCCAAATCTCGAATGCAGAAATGGTGAGTCTCTAGTTTTTATGTCCCATTTGCGTGAGGGAATGAAAATCTAGCCTTCAATAAAAATGTCTTATTTGATGCATGTCTTATGCTGCAGATATCTTTTAATAATATGTTCATGACATACTTGGCAATTATTTCCCATTTCTCTAAACTTGTATGTATCTTCCCTATCCAGTCACTTAGTACATAAATCCAGTGATGTGTTTTTCCCTCTACACCTACAGTAAGTTAGTTTTCATAAGGATGAGAAAGTGCCTCCTGAGAAAACGCATTGCTGAGAAGAATTAGAAGACCAAAGGTAATAGATCTTTTAATTTAAGATAGAGCCACTTGCCATTTCTGTTCTTTTAAAAAGCAGTCAATTCTAATTATAGAGATTTATCTTGGATTAAGGAAAAAAATACTAAAGTAAGCACTGCTTCTTCTACTATAACTCTAGGGTTGAGGCTCTTCTAAATGGGAATTAAATTATATGTAGTGAGGACAGAAAAGTGACTGCCATCACATTCTGTTCATGTGATGGAAAATTTGGTCATCTGAAAGTATTTTCCTTTTAATTTTACATTTTAAAAGTTGAAAAAAAGAGGCATTACTGACAGTTGCCAATGTTGGGGAAGAAAAAATGAAGTGAAGGAGGGGTTTTCTGGAAAAAGAACAGCATTTCTATTAGTTCTTGAAAGGTAATATTCAATTTCATCCACAGACTATCAGAATTCCAGTGGAGGAAAACACTTGTGATCCATTTTAACTCAGCTATTTTTAGGGTCCAATGCAAATAGTGAAGGTTTCAATAAAAACTACAGACACCCTGGCTAAAAATTACCAACATGGAAAGAATCACTTTCAGTGCAGTTTCAAAGACAACTGTTGCATTTCCTTCTCTTCCCCTTTTTCCTCATGTCCCTGAAATATTTTTGATTTTATCATATCTTCCTGTTTTCTGATAGTGTTTGTTCTCCACATGGAAATTCTTTAGTACTCATCAAAATATCTGGTATGGTTCCCTGAGATATCGTTTATCATGGGACTGTATATCACTTTGCTTGTCTGGGCTACAGATGTGCTGGTCTATATTTGGAGACTTCTTTCTCTTCTGAGATATCAAAAAATCTGTGGAAAGGAATGGGACGACAAAAATCAAGCTACCTCCAACAATAAAGGATTCACAGTCTTTGGAACTTTTAAAATGTTCAACTCTTCTTTTGTACTTGTCATCCTCTTGTTGCAGGAAATGTAAGCTGACTTTATTTAGTACAGCAAAAAACCAGTGTTGTGCCAAACTTTCTGGCATCGCATTGTCACCCACATGGGGAGAATGGTAAAACGCTGTACTACCTCTCTCAAAAATCTTGGTATTGATACTGCACAGCAATATTTGCTGTAGTGGTTTCGTGGATGCTGTAAGAATCTCTGCGATGTGCCAGCGATTTGGACAGAGCTCTCCAGAGTCCAGTCTTAGAGCATGCAGGTTTATTGGGGAAATGGGCTGGGGGGAGGGGAGAGCGAAGANATTTGCCCTCAGTTGGTTGTGAGGCAGCAACAAATGATCAGAGTATTCAGTATATTTTATTATGCATATCTGTGATCTTATCCTGAGAACTACAAGCCTCTCTTAAAATATTTAAATTATCTTAAATTATCCTATATTTTCTGCTTGCAAAATTTGGTAGAAATTTGGTAGATGATGGGCACATGGCCAAAACAAGAATTTGGAATTGAATATTGAGATCTGAAAAATATCTATTTTGTTTTTCCATGGCTTATTAAATCAGTTTTCAAACTAATATTCTATTGAATAATTAAATGTTGTATTCTTCCATCTGTATTATACATTTTTACTCATCACCCTATTCTTGTATTTCTTTATACAAATATTCCTGGAGTTACATTTTCTTAAGAAAATAGCCACAAGATGAGAAGTCTCTAGGGAGGAACTCTTGAAGGATATCTACATGCACAAAAATTAAGTGATAAATGTATATAAAAGAGGAGTGTAAAATTATAAGAAGTATATCCAAAATTATGACAATCTAAATCCACTTTAAAGGAAAGCGTGGCTAAGTCTAATTTCAATGGTTATTTGAGGTAGTTTTCTGAGTATACATGACAGCTGAAAATATGTTCATGTATTGATTTTTTTTTTAATATTGATGAACATGATGTAAGAAGAGACAGAGCAAAGCAAACAAGTGTTAGCCTTGAGCCAGTGCGATCATCCATTTAAATTTTTCTGAGCAATGAATGGAAGCACACGCTGTACTCGCACTTGGCCATGCGTGACCCAGAGGTTGAACTGAGGATATAAACAAGAGTGCAGTCTTTGCCTAATTCCTGAAATGTGTCTTCATTAGACTGGACTCCGCTGTTCTGGAAAAGATTTGACAGCATGGTAGGAGATAGTGAGGAGCTGGCAGAAGACTTCAGACTCTGAACGAGCTGTCTGAGATCTCCCTTTCTCCACCACCGAAGGACTGGATGAACACCTGGACTTACTTTGCAGCTGCAGCAAGGGCTGCGTCTTTGTGGACACCCGAGGAAACACCTCTCCAGCGCCAAAATATCCCTCCCAATGCCTACAGGAGTGCTGAGGCCAGGCTGGCCCCATGCAGAGGTGACGTTTCAGCTGGAGAGGTCACCCCGCAGGAGATATCTGAGGAGGCAGCGCAGGTGACATGAAAGGCAGGAGTGTTTTCTCCTGCAGCCTGGAGAAGAGTGTCCACATGTGTTTGGGGTTCTACCGACAGTCAGTTGCTGTTGGCCCTGTCTTGGGGTGTATTTTACTTACTTTAAAAATAGTTTCACACTCCGCTGCTGTGCTTTCCTAAAGTAATGCTGTGTTGCCCTTCCATTTATTGAAAATTTGTTTTGTACCAAAAAGTTTGGTTACGAGTGTGAATGTACTGACCCGCATGTGATCCCAGCAAAATATTCTTCTCCTGGTTTTAAGTGGAAGTATTTTTCTTATTCAATCTTTTAAGAACTCTGAGTTCTAAACTTGGCATTTGCTGCTATTGCAAACTTCTGACTGAGCACTCTAAATAGAGTAGACTCTAGGAAAAAATAAATCTGGTAAGTAAAGTGGTATAACTCAGTACTGTAGTCATTAGTAATCTAATTTGAAGTAATTAGAAATCTAAAAGAGTAAGTTTTTCAGAAAACCTTAAGAAGGGTTCCAGAGTTGATGAGCAATTCAATCCATAACTGGCCTGAAAGAGGAGTGTTGAATACTTTTGTTTAAGATGCTAGAACGAGGCTTTGGTCAGAATGAAAATCTAATGCATGTTCTGCTTTTAAGTGTCACTGAAACAAGTCTACATGGAGTGTGAAGCTTCTGGAAACACTTCTGTAACTATGACATGCTTCTTTTTAAAAAGTTGAGATTTTCTTTGCAAATGTAACAGCCCAAGGATCTGTAGCAATGCTCCAATATTCTGTTTTTCATTTGTAGCCATGCCAAGAGTAAAAGGGGAGGAACTGTTATTTAAAAGTTTGTGGAGACAGTTTTTTGGTTATTTAACTCACTGATGAACCTGCTTTTAACGTATGTGGAGAACAAAGCAGTTCAGACAATTAAACTTTCTAAACAAAATGTCTGAAGGGAGGCAATGCCTTTGCACTGGAATGAGGTGCTTGTAGGAAATAATTGTCCAGCATACCAGTTCTTCAGCTTGATTGTAAATGGCTCCAAATATCTACCACACTGAAGGACAATTTACTTATCAGTGAGGAGATGACAGGCTAGTCACTTCATTTGGTTATTTATTTATTTATTTAATATAAGATCCTTATTGGATTAATCAAGTAGCAAGTTGTTCACAATGGAAAATATGTGAGCTTAAAGAAGAGACACAAAGGCTCCTGGAGGTGCACAGTTGTTCCTTTTGCTCATTTAAAACCCACATGCAGACACATTTGAGTGGTGTGCCAGGCTGAGCAAAGATGGTGCCTGATTCTTCCTGCTCTGCATTCTCCTGGTTGGGGCAGGCACACATTTTGAAAAATGCTCATCAGAAACTAGCAGAGATACTCCTTCAACAGGAAATCCAGCTGCAGTTTTTGGTAGCTTGTTTTCTTCAGCCCTGGTAAGCCACAATGGTGCTGATGTGCGGGAGCCACGGATAAGTTATCTTTGTGCTGTGTGGCTGGATTCAGTAGTTCAGATATGACATTAAATAACTTCTGTTGGTCTGTCATGACAGGTCTTTTGTCCCCCCTTGTTTTCCCAACAGGGTCAGAGACACTGGCAGTCCCAGTCTGGGCTTTGGGTTAGGTTGCACCCATTTGGCAAGTGCCTGATTGTACCTGATCACACCGCAGTGCTCAGGGACCATCAGGAATGTGGAAATCCTGCCTTCAGTTGCTTGCTGATTGAATCCATATGGCTAGGAGGTATTTAGGATGGAGATAATCCAAATATTAATTGAATGCAGAAACTGGAAGCCAGAATTCCATTCTCCCAGGTGAATGCTGAATCAATTTCAGTTCTGGAGTTATATTTGCTCTTACTTTATACCTTTTGTCTATGGCTTTGTAGTTAGGATGTAACAGCAAAATATATGGGTGTGATTTGTCCTTTTATATGAGGAAACAAATAGTTTCACTTCATGTCAGTAGAAAAATTTTATATTGATTTTCACTGAACCAACCAAGGCTGGGTCTTTTATTGGTCTTTTAGCCATGTACAAATGTTTTACCAACTCCCACCACAAATGAAGAGCATTGCAATCTTGTATTTATGGTGTGACAGGGAACACTGAAACGGGGTTCTACCATGTGATTTTTTTCCTCTTTCACAAAATGCAGTCTGAAAAATACAGCTATTTATGTTAGGAGTATATTCAAGAGAAATTACATCAGCAGCTGTCAAGTTTTAAAAATTATCAAAAGCCATTAAAATAGAATGTTTCTTTTTATTTATTTTAAATATTTTTATTT
>VZTX01031458.1:0-29995 GCA_013400915.1 Pardalotus punctatus | reverse complement strand
TTTTTTTTTTTTTTTTCTGGTTTCTGTTTCTCTTTTTCAATCTGTTATCCCAGAGGCATTACCGCCATCTGCAATTGGCCCAGCTTTGGGCAGCGGCACATCCATTTTTGGAGCTGCCAGGGATTGGCTCTGCCAGACACGGAGGAAGGGTCTGGCAGCTTCTCACGGAAGCCACCCCTGTAGCCCCTGTGCTACCAAAGCTTGGCCATGCCAACCCAATAGACTCTCCCACCCATCTGCTGAGATTGGACCGTACTACTTGATGCTCTTCTTAAAGTTGAGGCTTTAGTATCTCTGTTTGGTTCTCACAGGTCAGTTTGGTTTTGAACATGTGTGGTAGCTCCCTTGTGCCATCAGGATTGACAGGTCTGGGGCTGAGTGATGCCAGGCAGTGCCTGCAGGACACTGGTGTCCAAGCCTGCCTTGCTGTGTGGGAGTGGTGGAGAAGGAGCCGGTGGTCAGGGTGGCTCGAGCCCGTGGAGTGGTGGGTGGCCTGTCTAACACCCCAGGCTTGATGCCTGCACTGCACTTGGGACTGGAAGCTTGTACCTGATCTCGTACCTGCTTTTGCCAGAAACTCCTTTTGGGGCACCTCCCTGTGCCTTCAGGCACACGCGGCTGCTTGGATGTCACAGTTTGCAGAGCAGCAGTTTATACTCGAAGTTTAAGACTCAGACTCTCACACACACAGTTTTTCCCCACCACTGTCCAAATAAAAGATGCTTAAAATTCTCCCCAGCTGAAGCAGCCTCCAAGCCAAGCACACACGTGCAGCAGTCCGAGGTGGTGAAGGTGTTGTCTTTGATTGAAGTGGAAGAGCTGCAGGGGTGAAGCCTCACAGGGTTTCTGCAACCAGGTCAGGCGGGCACCAACCATGCTGCAGCCCTGTCTCTCCTCGGTGCTTTCTTCTCTCAGCAGGAGAAGAGCTTAAAATCACTGCTCAGAGGGCAGGGAGGGAAGGTATGGCACAGCCACACAACAGAGTTTTTCTTCTTTGTGAACTGTCACACTGATTGTAGCTGAAGTTTTAAACTGAGGCAGGTCAGAAAACCCACTGCAGCCAGATGCAATTCCTAGCCACGTTGCTCGCTGTGCAGGTTGTGGTGGTTTGTGTCCTGGCAGAGGCAATGCCTTCACACCTCTCTCTCCTAACTACTGCCCGGCCAAGGCAGAAGACGCCCCTCTGCTGGGTCATCCCTGTCCTGCTGTGGCTTTTCACACAGGCTGGGTGTTTGAAGGGACCTCCCTGGGAAAAGCAGCTGCAGGTGCTTTCCCCACTACGGTTTGCTTTTCTGGGAGCTTGCGCACGATGCCGAACAGTTTTACAGAAATAATGGAAATAGGAAAAACACTACTGGGAAGGTCTGGCAGCACTGGCTGCTGCCACTCAGCCTGTGCTGCTTCGGCTGGGCTGTGGTAGTGCCAGCAGAGAACTGGCTCCTGGCACAGCCACTTGGGAGGCTTTCCACAGTTCTTCACAGCCCTTACTGCCTTGTGATGGGACAGGGAGCGGACGCTTGACAGACACAGCAGCAGTGCTAGACACAGTGTAAGGCCTGTCGAGCCCCCCTGCTCCAGTTTTTTCTCTTCCAAGCAGATAACAATATCTATCCACCCACCTTGAGCAAATATTTAAGAGATAAGCAGCACTGTTTTTGTTCAGCAGCAATGTCTGAACTCTGCTCATACGCTGGGGATGCTTTGCTAGTGTGTCCTGCAGGGCAGTTTCAGGCCATGCTCAGTGTCCCACCTCTATAAACAGCCTTCTTCCTCTCTGTGGCATTTCCCACAGCCTCCTCCTCCTCCAGCCCCGTGGCAGGCCCAGCAGCCGAGTGCAGCTGGCAGCCCCCGTAGAGCACAGAGAGCGGCAGAGCTCGTGTCAGCTCCGCTGCACCTTTGCACTGACAGGTACGGCAGGGAGGACACCAGCTGCAGCACAGACCCACCACGTGTTTGCAGCACTCACACACAGGTATTTCTCCCTTCCTTCTCTGTCCTCCCATAAAATTAGGCAAGAGACACATTTTAATGACAGTTTGCTGAAATGTGCATTCCCTGCTGATTTGACATTGGGCAGAAAAAGTGTCTACAAAATCAATTTTTAATAAATGTAAACAACTAAATTATGAATGACAAAAATATCACTGAACAGTTAAATATTAATCATGTAATTACTTAAATTAATACTTTCAGTGCAATATTGTGATAGAGAGTTCTACTCATGCTGTGTCTCTGTGCTGGCCAGACTGGTGCTCAGGGGGCAACAGGACCACAGCAACCCCCCCAGCAGAGGGACTTGGGGGCCCTAGGGCCTCATGGTGCCACAGCCCCAGGTACTGGTTGTCCCACAGCTCCTGCAATACTGGGTGCTCTTCTTAAGACCTCTGGCACCAGATTTATTAGGAAAGAACTTCTATTTTCTGTTCAAAATAAAGCTGTCAAGAAAATGGCTAAACTGGCCTCAAACCAGAAAGCAAACTGCCCCACCCCAAAAACTTTTCTGGCCCAAAGTGCCATGAAACTCCCTAACAGCTCTGTGTGATGTACAGACACATGGCTGGGCTCAGTGATGATCCTGGGAAGACCAAAGGTGCTCTGGAGGGAGCCTGGGGGTGCCAAAAGCCCTGGCTGCTTCTGAAATGGAGTTGGGAGAGTTCATGAAAGAGATGGTGTGTCACGAGCTCTGCTGTGGGGGCTGCACTTACTGTGCCTCTGCCTTGACAGGTGCTGCAGGGAGCCTGCAGGGTGGAAAATTGGTCCCCAGGATTAAGGGGGGTGGGCAGCAGCAGTCTGTAGGTACTTGTGGGCAGCACAGGGCTTCTTCCCTGCCCAAGAAACTAAGAAAAGAATTTACTGGCACTCTTGTCCTTGTGGGTTGGCTGGCTGTGTTGTTTGTTTTTAATCTAATAAAAGGAGATCTTAATATCATAGTAAAATTGGTACAAAGCTAGAAACTCGCCTCTCGGCATTTTGGCAAAACATTATTGAAAATGTAAAAGCCTTTAGCAGAAACAACAGAAGCACAAAGAAACAGTAGGAATGGGATCAACAGGTTTTGTTCTGGCTCTTGGGAGAGGCAGGGAAGTGCCAGGCTGCAGGCTGGACATCAGCCCCGTGGGGCTCTGCGGCAGCAGTGGCCGAGGGCAGGGGCCCTTCGGGGGCTGGGATGGGCAGCAGTGCAGAGCAGTGACCAGGCAGGTGGGAAGAGCACGTGGCTGGGAGGGCAGGAGCAGCTGAGGAGGAGAACAGGGGACTGGGAGGATCTGTGCCCCGGGCAGATGGTGTGAGCACAGCGGGACCTGGCCGGGGAGGTGGGGGCAATGCAAAGGCGTGCTTGGCATCCTTAGACTTGCAGCTGCTGGAGTTGATCCTGGCTCAGTCTGCTCCCTGTATGGAAATTAAATACTGGACACAGATTATAAGAGTATTTCTAAATTAGCAATTGAAGCATCTCTTGCAAAAAGGTGGGAATGAAAAAAATGTTCATTGTTCAGACTCATCCTTTGCTGTAGGATCCCAGTGCAGCTCTTGTCTCCCTTTCTGTGTGCTTCCCACCTCTTCACAAGCATCACTGGAAGCACCATTCCTGTGTGCCATAAGCAAGTGCCTCCTGAACATGCCATTAACTAGTTTGTCCACCAGTACAGTACTGGTTGCCGTGACCATTCATAAAAACCACCATGTTCGGGGTGACTGCTGCCCAGTCGGAGCTGCAGCAGCTCCCCATGGCTTTTAACTCACGGCACATGGGGGGTCACTGGAGGGAGCAGCTCCCTGAGGCCTCCAGCCAGGCTGGAACCTTATTTCTGGTTGGCCATCAACAACTCTGTGCAGTGCAGAACCCTTCCTGTCCCCTGCACTTGCCGGCTCTCCGACAGCTGGGTGCATTTTGCTTCCCTGCTCCTGGTGTTTTGTTCTGGACGCTGAAGACACATCCATGGAGAGCTTAACGTCCCAGTGCAGAGCATGGAGCTGCTCCTGGTCACGGTGCTCTTTTCCATAGCTTCACACATGGTGAGAAACCCTGTCAGGTGAACTCTCCCCTTGAAGCCGCCGTTTGGGTTCATTTTGTGCTCTCACAGCATTGCATTTTCTGATGGACTTTTCCAGGTATGGTTTAAACTGGCGAGATGGGAGAAGCAGGAGCACTTTCCCCATGCAGCATTACAACATGCTGCAATGAAGTTGGTTCTTGGAACATAGCAGCCCCCTAAAATGTCAAATAAATCCTTAAACTATTCATCACTCTGTTTTTGGGGTGGCAGTTAAGTCTTTCAACACTCTGTGAGTTTCTTTCCCCAGCAGTAATTTTGCTGGTGAAGAAATACAGCTCAGGGCACTCCACAAAGTAGAGCCTCAAAATTCATGTTTTGTTTTCATTACCAAAAAAATACTTTATTACATAAAAGAGTGGCCCATTAAAATTTTGTACCCTGTCTTCTCTGCACCCTGTCGTTGTTGGCAAACCTTCCCCGCCCCGTGCCCGTGCCCAGCTGAGCAGCTTTGCTTCTGCAGACTCCACAGAGAAGGGGCAGTGAAGGGGTGGAGGGTTCAGCCACAGCCCAGCTTGTTTAGGTGTAAGACCTCAAAACTTCCAATAGCCATGCAGATTTAATCAGGAAGTGTATATACTGAACCTTAAGCTATCAGTGCTTCCTCTGCTTTCAGTGTGTGCCAGCACAGCACACTGGCAAAGGAAATAAATTAACTGTCTGGTTCCTAGAATAAAATCTAACCCTGTACAAAGCAGTATATTTAACTGTCTTGGGCAAATGGCCCTAAAATAACAACAAAAAAGAAAACAATGGATTACAGGAATCTTACTGAACCTTGTGATTGTATAAATTAAATGCTGCCAGGTGAACTGGATGGTATTCTCTGATACTGTAGGAGCACTAGAGGTTGGAGAAAACAGTATAATTAGGGTTTAGAAGAGCACTTGGTTTTTCTCACAAGTAACTCAGACTAGCTGTATGCTGGCATGGGCATGAGAGCAGGCAGTAAAACCTGGAGTTTACTTAAGAGGGCAGAAAGTTTTTAGCAAAATTCAGTGGAGACTTACTAAGTCCAGTTTTATTTAATATTTCCACAGCTTATTTAGATAGAAATGGCACATGAATAATTACAACTACAGTATCAAGGTAGAGCACGAGAGTGAGGTGCGGCTGTGGAAGCCACTGTGGCTGTGCTGCAGGGCCAGCCAGGAGCCCCAGCAGGGCAGTGCTCGGGTGGGCACTGGGGTCACTGCTGATGCTCCCCACACCACTGCGCCTGGAAGCTCGGGGGTGATGGTGCTGGGAGGAGGGAGGCAGCAACACTGTGGCCACAGCATTCGGCAGCAGCGCTGGACATTGCCTTGGGCAGGGTTTGATGAGCTTGTTTTCCAGGGAAGGAGAAAGCCCTGCCCTGGTCTCAGTGAGGGACACGGGGGGGATTTCATGGGCAATTTGAAGGGGCAGCTCGATAGTGAAATCCAGCCAGCTGTGGGATGGTCTCTCTGGGAAATGGAGGAGTCCTCACTGGCAGGATTATTTAAGACTCGACTTTGAAAGACGAGACACTCTGCAGTTGGGAACAATGCTGCACTGTCAGAGAGATGGACTCAATTACTTAATAGGTCGTTGCTGTCTGTCTCCTGCATTTTCCCTTTCAAGAACATATATTCAGCTGGGTTATTTCTCATGGGAGGACAAAGCGTCAGAGAAGCCAGGCGTTTGGGAGGGAGAGGCTGGAGGAGCGGCAGCCAGGCCGATGCCTGGTTTGCTCTCTGCGGAGCAGGCTCCCCGTGACTGGAAAATCCTGGAGTGATGTAGCTGATGTGGTCCTTTGGTCCCACCATCATTTGATCCCCCGGTCTCATAGCTCTTGGCTCCCTTTTTGTTTTTTCTCACAGAAGATTTGCCATGGTGCCCTCCTCCTGCCAGGCTCATCCCAAGGACTGCTGGTGGTGGCACTGTGGTCCTACAGGCAGAGCTGTAGATGCTGCACGGGCCATTGGTTTCTGTTTTTCCAAAACATTCTGCATTGGATGGACACTGACAGGTCCATAGAGTTCAGTGCATGGGCAGCCTCTCCTTCTCACAGAAAGGCTTGGATGGTGTTTGATCAAATGACAGCCACGCTGGAGGCGAGCTCCCGGCCAGGAGCCCATCTGAAGTGACCCCTTGTCTCTCCTTTAGCAGGATGTGGTGGACAGGGGTGTGTGACAGAGCCAGTGACTCGTGTTCTCACCAAAACCGCTCTGCCAGCCACGGGGTGGGCGTTGCAGGCTGCTTTCCTCGCTGGGGCCGTGGGCTGGACTGGCAGCCCTGGCTGGGGTGGCACGAGCCCGGTGCCAGGGCAGTACGAGCCCGGTGCCAGGGCAGCACGAGCCCGGTGCCAGGGCAGTATGAGCCCGGTGCCGGGGCAGCACGAGCCCGGTGCCGGGGCAGCACGAGCCCGGTGCCAGGGCAGTACGAGCCCGGTGCCAGGGCAGTACGAGCCCGGTGCCGGGGCAGTACGAGCCCGGTGCCGGGGCAGTACGAGCCCGGTGCCAGGGCAGCTGTGGGGCTCTCAGTGCCAGCGCCCCACTGCCCTCCCGTGTGGGTGCACTCACACACCCGGGGCACCACCCTCGTGTGCGTTTGTCACCAAATTAACATCCTGCCTTACCTTGCACACTGAATTGATGCACCTAAATTGGTTGTTCTTAAGCCCCAAGGCTGTAGTGAGATTTTGTCTCTTTTGCCCATTTCTTTTTCTCTTTGTTTCAGAATAAGTCGTCTGTTTAATGGCACAGAGCCTATTGTCTTGGACAGTTTAAAACAACATTACTTCATTGATCGAGATGGGGAAATTTTCAGATATATATTAAGCTTCCTAAGGACATCTAAGCTACTGCTCCCAGATGACTTTAAGGTAAGGAAAGCTATAGTCTGCAATCTGTTTTTACCTCCTGTTCTGTCATTTGTTTTTGTGCGGGTTGGTTTGTGTGCTTGACCTAAACACACTTAACTAAATGTTGCTGTTTGTTTGTTAGGATTTTTAGTACTTGTGTATTACACCAGGGATGCTGTTATTTAATAAATGGACAAATGGTTGTCATGGATACCAAGAAAAGTTAAACGATGACGCTTATGGCTAAATCAGTTTTTCTAAGCTAATTGTATTTTCTCACATTTTTAGCTTATTTATCAGGGTATAACAACAATTAAGAAGCAACATCAGCAACTTGCACTTAGCAGGGTTTAATGCTCAGAATCTGAAAGAACGGTTTTAAATTTGATACTTAGAGGACTTGAGCTGTGTAAATCTTTTTCTTGTTGGTATAAAAGAGAAACACCCTTAAACAAGCCCATGAGGATTTGTGTTCAACATAACCAATGCAGATACTTTGATTTCAGGAAGTAATCTGCTCACAGTTTATGAATGTCAAAATATTTTTGGGAGATGGAATTGACTGAGGGCTTTTTAAGGATCAGGACATGTTTTGTATGAAGTCGTGGCACTGGTGGTTCTTTGCAGGCCCTGATTGTTTAAAGGCTCTGCTTTTAGCCTTGTTTGGCTTTGCACTTATGAAACTTCCAGCATTGTCACCCTTATGTATGAAAATTAGAAGACAGAAGTGTCCAAACTGTAGATGACGAGATTCAACAAAAGCACTTATTCCAGGATGAAATGATGAATAAATTGTGGTGGCAGATGGGGATCTGCTGAGTTACAGGACGCAGAGCATTGCTAGGAGGGAAAGCTCCTGCTTTCTCTGAGATGCCATTTCACTTCATTGTACTGGGTGGGCCACAGGATCACTTGGCCAGTTGTGACTGAGTCCAGAGCTGTGGTGGCTCTTGCTTTGGGGTAGAGCTGGCCCTCGTGCTGCGAACTCAGCTGCTCTCTCGTGAGTCAGGAGGATGAGCATGTCTGACCCCCCGTGGGACACTCTGCAGCTCACGCCTTGTCCCAGGGCAGGGCGGTTTTGGCACTCCTGGGCAGTTTGGAGCTCCAGCCCAGAGGGCTGTCCTGAGCACTGGTGTGTCTGGTGAGTGGCAGGTGGGCAGGGGAAGCCGCCCCAGGGGCTGGGGTGCCGTGGGCAGGCAGGGAGCCAGGGCACAGAGGGCTGGGTGGGAGAAAACGCTACAGAGAAATGAGGGAAAGCCTGCAGGTAGCAGTGAAGCTAAAGAGCAGACAAGTCCCGGGGCTGTAAGAGGGATCAAGGAAAGGGGGTGGATGGAGAAGTGGGAGAGGTGCCAGAGAGATGCTTTAGCAGCACTGCTTTGGATGATCCAGTGGGACAAGGTGTGAGAAGAGAGGGTGGGAGAGATGCACTTGGAGCTGATTGTGGCCTCAACCAGCATCCAGATTTCGGAGGTGCTCAGTAACAGAAGCAGCAGGATTTGGCTGGAGCCCGGAGGGCACAGTGCCCGTGGGTGCCAAGGACTTGTCTGCACAGCCAGCCCTGGCAGGGCTGGGCAGACCTGGGGGAGCCGGCGCTGTGCCCGGGCTCAGGCCGCTGTTCCAGACCATCCTTTGCATAGGGTTAACTGTACTTTATTTAGTTCCTCCATGGGAGAGCTTTAGAGCAAACCCCAGGCTAATGAGGGCTCAAGAACAAAGCAAAGCATTGCTAGGTAGGGAGTAACTAAATAAAAATGCATAGAAGAATGCGCTGTAAAGCTATATTAAAACTGCATTGTAAACGGATTTGACTTCACAGAAATCGTGTAATTTTGCCAGCGTGATTAAAGTGACAGAAGACAATAATCAAAGGCAGCAAATGGAATCACTCGGTGTTTCTAAATGCGAAACTCTATTTAAGGTATAAAACCTGACAGGTTTTCCAGTGAGACTTGCATTAAATGTTCTTTATGTCAAACAAAGCATTATCAAGTGTTTTGAATATTTATTCGTTTTTACCCCTTAATTTAATCAAGCAGTTTATTAGCCTCAAGGTTTAGCCAAGTTGCTTTTCAACTTGAATTGCTGCTCAGATGGTTATTTTGGAAAGTTCGGAACGTTAGTACCACACCAGTGTTATTGTGTTTGCTATGTCAGTGTTGTTTTCAGACTAAGTTAACACTGAAATGCAGAGAAAATCGGGTGTGTATTCTGAGGCAAGTGATTCTTTATTATCAAGTCTGAGTGGTGTGTTTACAGTGAATATTAATTACACTTCCAACTAATGCTAAGCCAGAACTTGAAAGTGTCTCCCAGGTCTTCCTGCTGAAAGTAGCACTCTTACGGTTCCTATAATTTTCCTGGGTTTGGGGGATTTTGAGGCACGTGAAGTGTGCTGAGGAATGAGCGAGTGTTTGGCTGAGTTCTGCTCTGCAGCCAGCCCGTGCCAAGCTGGAGATGGGGCACAGCCTGGAGCTGCTTCCAGTGCCCTCTCCCTGCTCTGCTCCAGTGTCCCTGTGTGCAGCCCTCGCCCCGAGCAGAGCATGGGGCCAGTACCCTGAGCAGAGCAGAGCATGGGGCCAGTACCCTGAGCAGAGCAGAGCATGGGGCCAGTACCCTGAGCAGAGCAGAGCATGGGGCCAGTACCCTGAGCAGAGCAGAGCATGGGGCCAGTACCCTGAGCAGAGCAGAGCATGGGGCCAGTACCCTGAGCAGAGCAGAGCATGGGGCCAGTACCCTGAGCAGAGCAGAGCATGGGGCCAGTACCCTGAGCAGAGCAGAGCATGGGGCCAGTACCCTGAGCAGAGCAGAGCATGGGGCCAGTACCCTGAGCAGAGCAGAGCATGGGGCCAGTACCCTGAGCAGAGCAGAGCATGGGGCCAGTACCCTGAGCAGAGCAGAGCATGGGGCCAGTACCCTGAGCAGAGCAGAGCATGGGGCCAGTACCCTGAGCAGAGCAGAGCATGGGGCCAGTACCCTGAGCAGAGCAGAGCATGGGGCCAGTACCCTGAGCAGAGCAGAGCATGGGGCCAGTACCCTGAGCAGAGCAGAGCATGGGGCCAGTACCCTGAGCAGAGCAGAGCATGGGGCCAGTACCCTGAGCAGAGCAGAGCATGGGGCCAGTACCCTGAGCAGAGCAGAGCATGGGGCCAGTACCCTGAGCAGAGCAGAGCATGGGGCCAGTACCCTGAGCAGAGCAGAGCATGGGGCCAGTACCCTGAGCAGAGCAGAGCATGGGGCCAGTACCCTGAGCAGAGCAGAGCATGGGGCCAGTACCCTGAGCAGAGCAGAGCACGGGGCCAGCACCCCCAGCTCTGCCCCGCTGCTGGGTGAGGGGGTGGCTGCCCCAGGAGCTGCTCCTCCTCTGGTGCCCAGACCCTCCTGCCTTGATCTCCCCCCTGGAGAGCATCATGAGCATCATGAGCAGATGTGCCCCCTTCACTGTCAATGTCTGAGTGCACACAGAACCAGGACCTGTTGTAGCTGTTTGTTTGAGACTCACTGCCTGCTCAGAGAGCATCAAACACAAATAGACATAAGCAATGTGTATATTGTTGCTCGGTCTCAAAGAGGGGAGGAGCACAAATGCATGGGACATCTGAGTTTTATGTGGATTACAGAGATCACCTGTAACACCAGAATGACAAGGCCACCGCTCTAATTTATTAGTACAGTTACAAAATTAGTGTGCTTGCATCCAATTTTAAGTCTTCTCAAACTGACCTCAGGAAATGGTGCAGTTGTCGTCGTAGAAGTGAGCAACTTTCTTTCATAGCCAGGAGTCAGATCTTCACAGCGCTAAAAATATAAAAGAAACATTGAGTCGGGATGACAGTTCGTTTTTTCATGTAATAAAGAATAACAAGTGAAAAATGGACAGAAAGAGCCATTTCAGCCTGTTCAGGAACACAACAACAGGTACAAAAATAAAGGATGTCTTTGGTACTGAGAGAGCAGCATCAGGTCCGTGGCACACACGGTCTCAGTCTCTGCAGTAGCAGATCTGTGCCAGCCCAGTGGCACTGACACCGGAGCAGCAGCACAGCGGGCCTGGAGCTCACACCTCCCATCTCCTGCCCAGGAAGATGCCACCCTTGTCAGACGTGACTGCAGAATTTAGCCCATATGAAATCCACCACAAGAAAAGCTTTTCTACTGAAAAATAAGAAGAAAATTACTTTGTGAAAGGCAAAAGGCCGCACCTTTGAAAGATGTGTTTGCGTTTCCCGTGAGATCTGAATGTAGGCCAGAAGTTGTGGCTGGAGAAAGGCTGTGTGCATCCCACCTGCCTATCCGCTCCCTTTTTCAAGTGACCTGCCAGAACTTCCCCACTAGTTCCTACAACAGCCATAAGTTGAAGACTCATGGTAGCTATGAAGGCTTTTTGTGGTACTTTACAGAAAAATTAAAGGCTATACTGTCTGTCTCCCTTTTCAGTCTGTCAAAGAGCACTCTGCTCATGACTGGCACTGGTGGTGGGAATCACCTTCGGAGTTAATGTGTTTCCTAGGCTGCTTCTTCCTAGAGAGAAGCAGCTCTTCACTATCATAGTGCTTGGCTCTGGTACTGCTGTTAGGGAGCTTGGAACACAGGGAAATAATCCTTAGAGAAATGGGTTAGTGCTGTGGGACGAGGAACTCCTGGGTGTTGTACAAAATCTGCCGTGGGATGCTGCCTGCTGCTCAGCACTGCACTGACCCCAGGCTCTGTGAGAGAGAGGGTGCAGTGACTGTGCAGGGATGGATGGGTGCTGAGTGGGGCAGGGTGCTCTGGGCTGAGTTGCAGTGATCCTCTGTGCTCCAGCACTGGCTACCCCCTGCCTGTTCCAGTGAGACGTGCTTCTCCTGGATGGGTCCAGGAAGATCATGTCTGCATCTGCCTTTTGTAACTTATCAAAACTAACAGCATGGAAATGTTTTCATGCAGTTCCTGTGGCACCTCCCTGGTGAGGTCTCTTGTGGGTTTAATTCTTCTGCTTCACATTTCATATTAAACTTCATCAAATCTTCAGGGTAGGATCTGATAATCTGCAGTGCAAGGGTGGAAATACCTGTCAGTATTACCTGGGCATCCTAAGCATTCAGTGCCGATAGCCCAGAGCTGGGCTCTTCCAATCCCAGACAGACAATATTCTGAACAGTGTATAAAACCTGAAGGAAAAGATTGTGGGCCTGGTGTGTAGAGCCCATGGTGCTACCCAAGCACAGGATTTAGAGAACCAGACCCCCATGGTGTGAGCCACTCATGCTGTGTTCCTGGCTTTGTGAAACCCTCTTCCCTCCCTACACATACCGTCAGATTCCCTCATGATGCCCTGTGGCAGTGGATCATACCAATTCTACCACTGCGGGTCCTAATACAACCGGACCTCGCTGGTGGAAAACCTCCTGATCTAAGCAGCCCCTGGAAAACACAATGGTCTCTCCCCAAAACTGTGTAATCCCCTCTGGTTGTAACCTACCCCTAATCCTACCCTTCCCTACTCCCCGTTGGTTAAGGGGGTTTCTCCCCACCTCCTGTTATCTGGCCCCAGATCGTCCCTAGAACTGGGGGCTCTCGGGGCCATCTTGCCCTCTTTCTACCTTGGACCCCTTCAGAAATAAATGTCTGGAACTTCCAGGAGAGAGGAACTCTGGATTCTTTGTCTCTGGGAATGCCAGGGCTGTCCGGCTCACTGGGTGAGTGAGAACTGTGCCTGACACCGGCTCGGGTGTGAGAAAAGCCTTTCTGTACAGCACCAGAGCAGTGCTGGCTGCAGTGATCTCTCACAGCCATAGAGACACTTTGGGTAAATGCAGAGCCTTGTTCCACCCCTCCTCACCCTCGGCATTAATGCCCCAGTCCCTCTGTGCAGAAAGGCCAAGTGCCCCATAAGAGGAGCAGGGCAGGGTGGGCAGCCTTTGCTGCTGGTGGCTGTGGGCAGCAGTGGAGTGGGGTCCCACAAGGTGTCCCTTCCCAGTGCTGGACAGCAATGAATTTCTCTTGCCTACAGAAGACACTTTTTAATCCCCTCTACTTGCCACTGTGCACAACAAATTCCCTGTATTGGCGCTGCCTGACAGCAGGGGCCCTGACTCCCTAACGTCACCTCTTGGCACCAGCACACCTCAGTTCCCAGGGTCTGCTGCAGGGCCCTTCTTCAGGTGCACAACCATTTCCGTATTTGTGCTCAGCCCAGGGGTGAAAGCCTTCCTTCAGAAGCTAACCCGAACACCTTGGCTCAGCCCAGGCCATCGCAGCAGGTGCTCACCTTGTCCCACGGAGCACGTGATGCTCCAGCACCGCCCTGATTTCCACACAGCCGCCTGAAGTGTGGCTGTATCATTCTGGGAGCAGTAGTGGAAGAGCTGTTCCGTTTCAAAGCAGGTTTTCTTCTCACAAAATGATATCAGAATGTAAAATTTATCCTGTTTATTTTAGGGCAAATGACAGCTAGCAGGAGTCACTAAAAAGCTGCAGTTGATGGGGTAGGCTGAGTTGGCTGTGGGAGAAGTAGGGGTGGTGTGATCCGGGTTTTGTTTGGTTTATGGCATTGCTGTTTTGGCCTGAGGGTGCAGGACCATTGAACTCCTGTGATTCAGGATACTGTCAGGCTACTCCAAAGCCCAGTGAAGGCAGTCAGAGACTCTCATGAATATAATGGGCTTTGCATCCAGCCTCAGGAGCACTGTACCACTCTCTGCTCTCAGAAATGAAGGACTGTTTTTTCTATCGCTGTACCATCTCTTCCAGGTTTTACTGTTGAGTTTTCTTAGCACATATTCACTTGATTGATCTTACAAATAATACCTTATTTTATAGTGACCATGAACCCAGATAATCTAAAGCTAGTTTTTCAGGACCTACTGAAAACAGCAACTTTCCATTGCCTTCAGAAAGCACTGGGTGCCCCTGTTCACTCTACAGCTTTTCCTTAGCATTGCGCGTTTTCCTTGGCTTGAAAAAGCAGTCCATGGCATCAGCAGATGCCAGGTGAACATTTGGCAGGCCAGTGCACACACCTCTGTAGTGAACACAGTTACGTGGTGGACTGTGCAGATTGAGTGCCCTGCACAGAGATTTCAGAAATTTTGGGCAGGGGTCTTTCTTTAATTTAGGCCACTAATCCCTGTAAGTTTAAACTGATCAGTACCCAGGGAGTTTCAGTGGTGGACAGAGAAAAGCAGTAATGGTTCAGCAGAGAGTGCTGGTTTTGGGGAAGGGTGAGAAGGAGGCTTTGGGGCTGATGCTCCTACCCGAGAGCAGCAGTGCAGCCGTGCTCCACGCCTCTCTGCCTGGCCTGCTCCCAACACCGCTTGTTTGCAGCATGCTCTCTCTATGATTTCTTCTTTAATCTTCTATTGTTTTCCATCTTCAGGCTGTCCCATGAGTGTGTTTGTTGCCCTCATTTCTTCCCACTTGCTCTTATCCCTCTTCCTCTCTGCTCCTCTTATCCTCCAGTCCTTTTTTCTCCCTTAGCTGTGTGCACATTGTCCCAACCCGAGCAGACATCAAAGAGATGTAAAGGATTCAATGTCCCTTTTGTAAGTCGATCACCTTGCCCTGTCACTGTGAATATTCATGCATCTCCAGGCTTCAGGCAGCCCTGGGGTGAAGGAGCACCTCCACTACCGGTGGGTCTGTGGTGCCAAATTTGAGCAGAGCTAACTGCTTTGGTTCAGTGCTACCCTGCAGCAGCAGATTTTACAGGTTAATTCCAAACCACTATGAAGAGTTGCACCTTTTTGTGCTGCACGTTCATTGGCCTTTGATTCCCCCTCCTCCCTGAGTCCTGGGGCAGCAGCACACACATTATTTTTCATGTAATTTTGATGCCCATTTCTTGATTGCTTCTTGTCATATTCTTTCCAGTCCAAATGATGTCAGTCATTTCACTCTTGATTTTTCATTTCATTTCATTGGTGTAGAACCGGCCTTTGTTCCAGGTGTTGACCTCCAGTACACTCCACAAAAGCACCTGTAGTGCGGCGTTTGCATCTGTGAAGAGGTGCAAGAGCCAGGAAGGCAAACGCAGGTCTTTGCAGGGGGGAGCTGGTGCTGAGCTCTTGTTGCTCCTGTTCCCCCCAGGAGGCTGGAGGAGGCTGTGGGGGCAGCGGATGCAAAGCACCCACAGGAGCCTTCTCCCTCTCCTTCTCCTCTGGCTGGGTCTGGGGGCACGGCTGCCCCCTCGGGTCTGGGGGTGCTCACAGCCTTTGCCTCCGTGTGCTCTCGCGTGCTGCAGCTGAGGTGGGAAGATCTGTCAGAATGTGATGAAAGGATGTGCATCCGTGCAGAAAACATCTCAATCACTGAACTGGGAATTGGATCAAATTGGGAATTTGGATTTCCCAAAGTCCAAGTGCAGTGATGGACACCTGACGGGGAAGAACTGCTCCCTTTAAGCCATTGGAGCACACAGCTGAGCTCACAGCCAGCACGATGGTCACTGCCTCCACACAATTTACCGGGCTCCAAAGTATGCTTTAAATACATGAATAGTCATGAACTGCAGGGAGCAGCTGAGCTGCTGTAGCTGAATTTCAGCCTCAGCAAAGACAGGTGAGAAGTGAAGCTGAACTGACATTTCCATCTCGTAAGGCGTGTGAGAGGCGACGGCGAAGCCTGAGATCTGCGGGGAGATCAGAAGTGTCCAAGGCCATGAGTGAAGATCAGGGCTTGGAACATCTTCTCTTACATCAGTAGGCTTTGTTTATTCCAATCAGCTATTTTGATTTCTTAATCCAAGAGTCAAGCCTTCTGGCATTGAGCTTGTGGGATAATAAATGAAAGGATAATTCAATGCAATGGGAACTTCTCGGTCAGCTCTAACAGATTCAACACTAACACTATGGTTTTCTGTGTAGGTGTAAGTGTGTGGGCACCTGTTGCCTTTGCTCTCTTGCTGACAATACATAAGCCTAAGTAGGTCAAACAGGAACAATACTCATTTTTAAAAGAGAACTATAAGCATTTGTAGTTTCTCTCTCTCCTTCTCTTTTCTTTTTTTTTTTTTTTTCCCAGGACTTTAATCTTTTATATGAAGAAGCAAAGTATTACCAGCTGCAGCCAATGATTAAGGAACTTGAGCGATGGAAACAAGAGAAAGAACAAAGGAAACATTTCCAGCCTTGTGACTGCTTGGTCGTAAGAGTGACTCCAGATCTGGGGGAAAGAATTGCATTGAGCGGGGAGAAGGCTTTGATAGAAGAGATCTTCCCGGAGACTGGGGATGTCATGTGCAACTCTGTGAACGCGGGCTGGAACCAGGACCCCACCCACGTTATCAGGTTTCCCTTGAACGGATACTGCCGGTTGAACTCAGTGCAGGTAATGGCTCTTCCCTGCTGCCTCATCGGCTGCTGGGGTGCTTTTTCACTATGTCTTGTTCAATTGTATGCAAATTATTTGCTTCTGCCCAATTACTTTCCGTGCTTATACTGCAAGGAAACATTTTTCTGCCTGGTGAGATCACAGTCTTTCAGGTTTTCCTAAGTCTAAGCAGAAAAATACATTCAGATTTTGTGTATGTTAGTGCCATGCTGGCCTCATAATGGTGTTATACTGATAAATGCTAATTTTTTTCATCAATGTATAGCCTTTGGCAGTTTTTTTTTTTTCCTCCAAAGTGCCTCTAGGAAGAAAGAGAGAGTTCCAAAAACTACAAAAAAAAAAAAAATCTCCACACCATTTTATAGAAAATGCAACAATGTGTAAATGCATAATTTATGTCTCACTCATAATTAAATGATGGTGCCTGCGGGATGGACTTAAAAAAATTGATCTCTGCACTTTTTTTTTTTCAAAAGGATGTTCTATAAAAATTGCCCAGAGTATTTTAAACAAAATGTATTTCATTTTATACTCAGAGTTTTGACATTAGGTTTAAAATTAAACATATGAAACAAAAGGAGATAACTGGACAGATAGGTGGATGGCAGCAGAATAAATACGTGGCCTGTGTTTAGGCAGCAGCCTGTGGGCAAGCAGTGCCATTTCTCAGGGATCACTGGCGCTGCAGCTGGAGCTCTGCTGGTGTGGCTGTCCCGGGGCTGTGGGGAGGAACCCGGCCATGGTGCCGCTAACTTGGGCCTTCATGAACACGGGCCAGACAGAGATCTTGGTTTTCCTGCGTACGCCTTTGGAATACGCTGCAAATACTCGTCTTGTGGGAGGGAAAATCAACCTAGAGGGGAATATTTCCCAAGTTACCTTCTTCCACAGCAGATGGGCTGTGGCTGCAGATGTGAACTGGGCTGTGGGAAATGCCGTGGTTGCCTTGATAAACTCCCCTGTGGGCAAAAACCCACACAGGAGCTGCTCCGGGGACCAGGCTGGCCAGACTGGCTGGGGAGGGAGGGCAAGAACCTGGAGCTCTTGCACTTGTGTGGTTGTTACACATCAGGCTCAGGCACCCTCTGCCATCTTCAGGAGAGCTGCAGTTCCCTGAGCAGGTAGAGGTGGCTGCAGTTCTTTTAAAAACATGACTGTATCGCTGACCCCTGCTCCGTGGGCAGCATTCCCTGGATCACCGTGGCCTGACTCACACCGGTGTCTGAAACCACCCTAAAGCCAGTGGGTTTGGCTGGTTTTTGGTTCAAGACTCCCAGGTGGTGTATTTGGTTGAACTTTACCAGTCTGTGGTTAATTTTGCACAGTCCTTAGCAATCTGGCACTTGGCAAGGTTTGGGGTGGGTTTGGCAAGGTTTGGGGTGGGTTTGGCAAGGTTTGGGGTGGGCTGCCCCATTTGGGCTGCCCCTCTGACCCCATGGGGTCAGAGACAGCTCCGTTTGCTGGCAGGGGGACAGGGGGGTGTCTCCAGTGCTGTGCTGGGAGGAGAGGGAGCCGTTTAGCTCAGGGAAGACGGTAGGGAAGAGCGTTTGTGTCCCGGGCACGCCATCCATGGGATCTTGTAGATCACACAAGGAATTGGAGCGACTGAAACAGTAACGGTCACGGTGAGCCACTGACCAGCTCAGCACCGCCTGGCAAAGCTCCGGATGGATGCCCACATGGTTTAGCACTCAGCTCTCTTTTATCCCGAGTGCCGGAACTCACAGGATACGTGTGCTTGTAGTAAAAGCTGGACACTAATTACTGTTATTATTTGAATGTGTTTTGAATTCAGTCAAAATTCAGACAGAATCAAAGAGTCTCTTCGTAAGTTCATGTTGCGGAAAAAAATTCTGTCAGAGTCTACAGTGTAAGTAATATTATTAAATTACATCATTTTACTAAATTACATCATTTTACTATATAATTAATAGAAAGTGTTTTCAAGCATTTTCTGGAAAATGATGCATTTCTGAGAGCTAAGGCTGATGAAATCAGCAGCTAATTGTCGCTGGCTCTGATGAACTCTGGTCAGCACGCTGGCACTGCTCTCCCCCCTCCAAGGATTTTTTGGCAAAACAATATTAAGTCAAAAGTTGGAAGTACAGTGAGGAAAATGCACAGACTTAAGGGAGATGGGTAGTGGTTGGAAGAGCAGAATTGCTTGCAAAGAATCCAGAGAGCAACGCAGGATGGCTGTCTGCTGCTTGCTGAGGTGATACATTACTTCTGTCTCCCTATGCCCTGCTCACTGCATTTGGTAGCACAATTGCAATATTTGTAATTTTTTTTTTCTGTATTTGGAAAATATTTTCATGAAATGCTTTATATTAAGAACTGTGCATACAAAAAAAAACCCATCAACACCTAATAGGAAAAAAAATACAGTGACTCTTAATTTTACACCCATTTGTTATTATATATAGGTATAGGTTTTTTTCAGCTCCTTGTAGTAGGTTCTGGTGAGAATCATGATTTTACCTTAGAGGAAATTCTGTCATGCTTGTGAATGTTGAACATAAAGTGTTCATAATTAAGAATGTATTTGTTAATGTTCTGCAAAATTTAAATGAAGTGCAGTCAGTGAAGGATCAGGTTTCCATTTGGAAAGCCTTCCAACAAAATCAGATGTGCTTGGAATATTGGAAGACAGCATATACTAAATCCTGTCACAAATCCTCCATTTAATAATGTGCATGTGTCCCTACACATGGGAGTGTCACAGCTGATATTCAGTTTTTGGCTTATTATCTTTGGAGATTTTCAGGAAAGTAACTTTGATTTGACTCAGAGACGGTCACTGCTTTCCTCCTCTCTGTATCTTACCTTCAGAACAAATAATGTGTATAGAGTCAGAGTCTCTAAATGGAATTTAAACCTGTCCCTGTCCAAAATGCTGCTCAATCTCATGCACAGAAGCACTTGAAAGGAGCCTTTCTCCCTAGACCTGAGCTCAGCCTCATCCAAGTGACACTTAAAACTGCAGTATTTAAACATCCTCAGCATTGTGTACAGGATTTGGCCTGTTTTGTTTCTTTCTGAGAAAATTGATGATCCCAAGGTTTTTAACACTAGATTATAGCCTGCAGTCTGGTCCTTGCAGCACGTACTGAGCAAAAACGAATCGCTTTGTTCAGCGCGTGGTGCTCTGAGGTGTAATGTCTATCTGCACTGGGTGTTGGCAGACGGAGGCTCAGTGAAAAAGAATCCTGTGTTAACATGCAGCCTTCCACAGCTTTGGTCTGAGGCAAGCCAACGGCACCCCCCGTGCTTCTGTTGTCTTACAAGCAAATTGATTTTAAAAAGTTTTTAGCAAGAATTTTGAAGTACCATCTCTCTCAGAAATCTTACCTGTCAATCCTCCGTTCCACTATCCAGTTCAGTGGGAGAAGCCTCCTTTCCCGTGGCTGGGTTGTCTCTCATGTTCATCCTGTCAGGGCTGGGAGCAGTGATCCATAGTACAGTCAGAATAGAGCTCAGGCTGTGAAACAGCAGCCTGCTGATGTCTTATTCCTCCTTCTGTCTCAGATTGCTCCTGCCTTCCTCTCTGAGGAGGAACAAGTGTTGGTGTCTGCACCCCGTTTCTGTCCTACAGGCCGCATAGAGCCCAGACAGATAAGAGAGATTAAAGCTTTCTTTCTCTGTCTTAAATACATTTTATTAACCCACTCTCCTGCCCCTTCTTTTCTTCTCTCCCAGTTCATTTTCCTTCCATACTCTGGTGTGCTTTTTTGATCTTTCAGTTCTACAACTTTCTTGCAGTGTAGAGTATGTAAAAATCAGGGCAAAAGTCAGGGAGATTTGGCAGACGTGACTTTCTGAGAATGTTAAGTCCCTGTGTCCCAGGGCCAGGCAGAACTCCTCAGGCAAGTTGATTTTCAGCAGACTCGGCATAGCTTAGGCAAAGCTCTGCTGGAACAGCCTCTTTCCTTTGCCCGTCCTTAGAGCCAAGGGTAGCAAAAGTAAAACGTTTTAGTTACCACTGAAAAGCCAAACCCTGGATTAAATGCAGATTGGATAACACAGGCACCCCCTAAGGAGGGATCGAACAGATTAAAACCAGCAAATGCTGCTGCCATGGTTTGCGTTGCGCTACGACACCGCCTTGGACACAGCTGGCCTTCCAAAATTGTGTTTCTGGAAAAAGCAAAGCCAACGCTCGTGCAAAAGAAATGGTGCAGTAAGAAGTGCCCTGACGTGGGTGTGTGTGGGAGGGCGAGGGCAGCGCTCTGGTGGGCAGCTCTGTCGGTGTAAGCAGTGCTGTGCCCGCAGGGCTGTGAAGCTGAGCAGAGCTNTCTGTCGGTGTAAGCAGTGCTGTGAAGCTGAGCAGAGACCAAACTCCTGCCGTAACCTAAGCCCAGGAAAGCTCGAGGTCTCTCTACCTGAAGGTGGATCTATTGCTTAGGCACTTCTCTAGGATGAGTGAACAGGTCTGTAAATGGCTTGGTCCAGGTCACCATGGGTGGCACAGAGGTGTCACACGGGTGCTGCTGTGCCCGGGATCCTCAGGTTTCATGGAGCATCCGGTCCCTTCCCTGTTCACGTGCTGCCGCCGTGGGAGCCGTACCGTGCGTGAGGCTCTTGGACAACAGCACAGGCTGCTTCCCTCGATGGCGTTTATCAGCAGAGAAAAACACAGGAACCATTTTTCCTGGCTGCTGCCCTGGACCCAGGGGAGCCAGAGTGGGTCCTGCATTGTGATCTGGCCAAGGTGGATCTGGCACGTGCTCTCCCTTTACTCTGGGAAAAGCCTGGTGCGTCCTGCTCTGCTGGGAAGCCGAATATCAACACGCTCCCGCATGTGAAAACACGGCCCCGCTCCCATTGCCAGGATCAGTATATCCTGGGGAAATGTGCTGTGTGACAGTCACAGAAATTAAAGTTGCCTCTGGGTTCCTTAAATTCATGCATCTAAAGTGCACCAACTTTTCTTGAGGAGGAAAGGGAGAAGGAGAAAACACATATTTGGGCAGTACAGATTAACCTCTTTCTTGGGCCAGAACATTCCCCTGTTGTCCATGTCCTGGCTCTGCATCCTGTCCCTGCCATGCTTTGCTCCCTTCCAGCGAGGGAAAACAGCTGTGATTGCCACAAAGATCTGGTGGATGTGTAATTCGAACTCCTAATACATTTTCATCTGCCAAGGAAGAGCTTTTCAGCCCCTCTCTCTCAGACTGCTCATACTACTAATGAATAATTGGCACTTTTTATTACAACTTGAACCTGATGTTGCCTTCTATAAGCAGTAGGAGATAGCATCAATATCACCACAGTCCAGTATTTTACTATATAATGTACTAAGCTGCTCTGCGGAGTGCTTATTTCTTTGATTAATTTTTGTTTTCTATGGAGGTTTGCTGAGAGCAAGACTTTAATCACAGTATAGTCATTTAACAATAAGTTATAGAATTATAGCTGAATAATATTCATTCAACGAGGACTCAAAAGACTAAATCCATCATTTAGATCTGGTGCTTCTGAATGCTTTTATCACTAAAATTTGCCAAATATTAATCTGATTTTTTTTTTCCCCCTTCACATTGCAGGTGCTTGAAAGATTATTTCAGAAGGGATTTAGCGTGGCAGCTTCCTGTGGTGGTGGGGTGGATTCCTCCCAATTCAGCGAATACGTGCTGTGTCGTGAAGACAGACGACCACAACCCACCCCAACAATCAGAATAAAACAGGAGCCTCTGGACTAGACCCTCCCCATGCCCCCTTTGTAACCGTAGAAGTGTTTAATAGTCCCTTATGTGAAACACTAAGGATTTGCAAAACAGTATTAGCAAACAGATTTTGACTTTATGTTGCCAATTAGTGGTATTCTGAAACTACCTGTCACATAGCCAGCCATGGAATGCATTTGAAAAACCAGTTGTCCGCTGTTCCCAGTGAAGTTCTGAGCGCGCTCAGCACGGCAGGGCTGGGATGAACTTGGGGCTGCCCGGCAGCGGCGCGGAACCGGCAAAGTTCGGAAACCTGGGCTGGACTGGATCCTGCAGCCAGAGCGATGGAGGCAGCGGAACAGACCAGCAGGAGCAGCGGCCCCGGCGGCTGCCCAGGGACACCCAGAGCTGCGCCGCGGGGACGGGGGCGTCTGCGGGAGGAAGAGCCCTAAAAACTGCACTGAGAATCTTTCCTGACTGCTGCCCCCGCCATATCAGATGTGCTTTACACCCCCGACATCACGGCCGCCTGGTGATTGTACTCGCCCACATGAGCAAATGGCTTATTTTTATACTACATTTCCAGCTGAGGTCTCTCTCTGTGAACAGGATCCAGAACCAGAAAAGGACTGATCTATAGTCACTGGTGCTCAGTACTAAAAACCCCCCACAAACCAAACCAAACAAAACAAGAAATTAGACAGGCCCACTTATGGCAATATTTGCAACAGTAGGGATCTGGAAGCACAAAAGAAAATGCCATCCACCATCACACAGGGGTCACGTAGCCCACCTGGAGCTGTAGCTCTCGTAAAGCCCCTCTTGTTTTGACACAGCAGCTGTTAAATTTTGCATCATCAAAGAAGCGTGGTTCTGCCAAGCAAGCTCTGCCACCCCTTGTGAATAATTTACTAACCATGTTAGAAGCCCACATTTAGCAGGAAAGTTTAAGAATTTTGGACAAGCCCATTCTTTATGGGTCTGGAATTCTTGCAAAGAGTTGTTAAAACCCTGTATTGCCATTGCCAGATGAAAGCAGGCCGCCTTTGGTTTAAATTGTTTTATTATTTTAAATTATTATTAAAATTTGAACTCTGTAGCTGCCCTCTATCTCTGTAACTTTCTCTGTAACAAAGTCAGGGGTCCGCAGGAGAGTCCTGCTACTGCCAGGACTGGGCATCCACTCACAGGGCTTCCTAACTCAGGAGACAGCACCGTGTTTGCAGGTGCAAGGTTATAAATAGCATTCTGCTAAATCCTGTTTATTGCTGTTTAGCATGATTGGGTCCTCAATCACTAATTCATGTGCTAATCACAATTTAGTTTCTCCCACCTTAATTTATAGACTATGGTTGTAGATGCTGAATTTTAATTAAAACTCTTTTTAGATGCATAAATATGGCCATATAGAACAAGGGACAGAGTATTAAGTGGTCAACAGTTCTTTAATGCAAATTGATTGAAATCAGGCAAAATTTAAAAGTCATGTTTGAGACGAATACTTTCAAAAGCAATGAGCTGTACTGACTATCCAAGGTAGTAAAATCTAGGCAGGGGTCTAATTTTTGGAAAAGGGCTGGATACCTGTCCATGGAAAATCAGACCTCTGCAGGTTTTCTCACCTTGGTCACCCAACTGGGAAATCTCTAATGGCAATCCTGGCCGGTTGGCCTGCTACCTTAGCAGAACAGTTGAGCAAATCTGTCTACTCTAAGAGTTGTAAAGTTATTTTATTTTGTGGTTTTATACTTGTACGACATTCTAAAGTCGTTAGGCATTGCCATATTTGAATATATGGCACAACATTCACCTTTGTATGTAAGATATCTGTAGAATTGTATATTATACATTTAATATTGTAAAGAACTTAACGTATAATTGTCATGTATTTGTGTATGCACATTTCTTATACAGTACTTCATGCCATAAACATTTCTGTAAACTAAATGAACAAAAACAAGCACGTAGGGTGGAACACTCACTGTATCTCCCATGTTGTTTGAAAGAGGTGAGCATTTTTGATTGTGTTTTCTCCAGCCTTTTGCTCCATTCAGCTTGATGTAGCCATGTCTTACAAAAAGATAAAAGTGTTTTATTTATTACTTTCATACCTTTAAGTCCAAAGTATCCTTCAATTGTCTGTTCAGGTTCTTGTTTTTATCCTGTATCCACTCCTGCGCTGCTCTCCAGAACAGGGGAGCCAAGCGCTTGCAGCAGCGCATCCTCTCCGTTCTTACCTCTCAGCCAGGGAATAAAGGTGATTTTCCATCCCAGGGGTCTGCTCCTGCCCCTGGTGCTCTCCCCAGGCAGCTCTGGGGAGTGCAGAGCGGGATGGTGCTTTTACACATCTGTGGAACATTGGAAGTATTTGTGGTTGGTTGGTTGGTTGCTTTTTCCTCAGTTTGGTGTTTACCATATTTTTTATGGCTCAATAAAGCAGCTCCGTGGTTGGGGCAGCTTTGCTGAGGTGGCGTTGGAAAGGGTTCCAGGCTGCGCCAGCCGAGTTAAATATGAACTTGAGATGGAAAGTTTAAATCATGACATCACAGCATTGACTGCAAAATAGCACAAAGGCAAGGAAGACATGTGGAAACAATCACTTTCTTAGAAGAAATACGCCTTTAAAAAAAAAAAAAAGTTAAGCTAGGACATGTTCTTTTAGTTAGTAACTTCAGGTCACTTATTTAAAGATTATTACAGTTTCATTTATATCTTTTTTACTTATTTCCCTATATTTTTAGGCAGCAATATCAGCAAAAACTGATTTGAATTTTTACTTCTGGCCTTAAACCATAGCAACAAAACTTAATGAAGAACATTGCTCAGCATCACTAAGCGATGTTTTAAAGCACCACAGAAGCCCAGTGAAGCTGTGGTGAGCAGCCAGCACATTTGTGTGGCGAAGGCCAAGAAGCAAAGCACAGCCTGGTTTTTCACCTCATTCCATTGAACAAAACTGTTCTGATTCGCTCTTGCTGAGCACAGACCCCGTGCTTGACAAACACGAAGCTCCACGAGCACTCTGAGCCCAGGCTGCCCCAGCTGCCGTCGCAGACAGAAAGCGAAAGAGAATGTTCTGTTGTGCTTGTTGGACTCATCGCTCCCGAGAAAGCCACTGCTGAGTGCATCCATTCTCTGTACTAATGGCATCAAGGTTTGTTGACAATTTTATTAGATGTTTCACAAAGGATAAGAATCAGCACAACAAAACATTGAAGTATTTGGTTTTAATATTTCTTTGTGGGTATTCTGTTAATATTTTAATGCAAAATGTTTCTGACCAGTGCTTAAGAACTACAAGACAATGTGAAATTCATGTTTGATAAATTAATACTGTATGTCACTCGATGTGTTACTTTAGTAAATTGTTTTATTTCTTTACAAAATAAGTACAAATAAGGGAGTATGTTTTCACACAAATTGGGGGTATTTACCAGTATGTACAGAAATCATCAAAATAACGTAACTCTAATAAACACAAGGCCTTTATAAACAATATGTACAAATTATCAATACATTTAAAACATAACTTTACACTTTCTGGCCTTAAATACCTTATGAATAATCTTTTGGCTAAATAGCAGCAGTATAAATTTTCTTCTGCTTTTCATAAACCTTAAAAAATAATTAAAACCTTTGTTTTTAAAACTATTGGACAAATAGTTCTATTTGTGCTTTCGCTATGGTTTCCCCATCAAAAAAAATATTGCCTCAAAAAAGTGGCAAGCATAACATAGTAAAAATGGAAAAGATAAATAAGCAAATGTCTCCCTTGCGTGGTGGCTGCAACACTGGGAGCTCTGCAGCAGAGCTCGTGCCCCCTGCCCGTCCGTGCCCTATTCGATCCCCATTTTCCAGACTCACACTGACGGCGCTCGGCTCCCGTGTGGGCCCAAATTCTGCTTCAGCAAAGCATTGCAAAGGCATCCACCCACCTTCAGGTGCTTAGAGCTGCTCCTTAGGCTTAAAGCCACCTGCCTGCTCAGGAGCCTCTCGGGGCTGAGTCCTTGGCCCAGCTGTCCAAGCAAAGGTGTCCCCGCTCCAGGTGGTGCTGGGCTGCCAGGGCTCACCTGCTCTCCCCACTCCAGGAGCGGAACAGCCCCCAAAAACCTTTACAGTGACTTTAAAAATCCATATAGAATACTCTAAAATCTTTACTGAACAATATTCTTTTTTAAAACCACCATTAAACCATACTCTTTGCAATAAATAAATTAACATTTTTTTAGAAAATAAAACCCAACTTTGAATCCTGTTACTAACCAGCTGCTACAAATGCGCAAAAGGTTGATGAGATTTAGAAAACAACTGGAAGCAAGTCAAGGTAACTCGGCTGAGACCCAAGCACACAGATTTCATACACTTAAGATTTGGTTCAGCAAATGGCTCAGGAAATGAGCTGTGCAGTAAAAGCAAAAATCCTAAATACATAAAATTTGTGGGAGTGTGCAGTGGCTGGTCTCTTGGCTGTGCAAAAAACCACCATTATAACTAAGCTAAAATAGCAACAGGTATCACCATGGTTAGTGAGACAGTGCCAGTAAACTGAAAACAAAACAAGCCCCACACCATGAGTGGACACACAGGTGAACACCATGGCTGGGACACACTTCTGTGAACTTGACCCAGTCCTGGCCACGAGATGGTTTAGGTGAGCCATTGCATTTGTGTAACTACAACACCAGCTACTTCAGCCTTACCTAAAATGGCCAGATGGAGCAAGACTTCGGTGTTGATTTTATTCGTGGAGATAACATTTTAAAACCTTTTGCACATTTTTTGTGGTTTTTATATTATTATTTTTTTACATAAAGGGAATTTATTGCATGTGTCTGACAATTTTACAAAACAAAATTACTGGAACATTGACTTCTGAAAAAAATAGAAGGCACATTAAAATGACAGCTTTCAATGCAAGTTGAGCTTCTGTGGAGCAATCAGTACAACTGTTGGCTTTATTTAAGCAGAGCTCGGTAGAGCAGGAGAGAGTGGCTCATTTCTCGTTCCTGTTCCATGTAGAAGATGAAGTCCCTGAGGTTCACGCGGGTGATTTTCTGCCGGGGGTACTGGCGGGGGGAGGCTGTGCCCAGCCCGGCCTGGCTGCCACCACACACCCCCCCAGCCTGCAAGAGAACACACCAAAGCATCAGTCCTGCAGCAGCCAGGGGCTTCCTCCTCTCTCAGGGTTACAGCTGTGGGATTCTTCTGAACGGCTTCAATGGATCACTGTGTGTTCTGAAAGCACTGCGTGAGGGCTTTTCTTACTATTGTTATTTTTTCTAGTCTTCTGAGTCTCACCAAGTCACCCTGAGTAAAGAACTCGAGCACAAACACGTGAGGCTAAACCTTGTTCACTGCAACTCGGGGCAAATCCCTCCTGCTGCAGTCACGTTTCCTGCAGACGTACTTGGCCGGTTTAAATTCAGGAGCCTTTTAAGAACAAAACTATTTTCAGCAGATAAGACCATTAATATATCAAATGTGTGCATGATCCTACTGCCCACCCGAGGACTGGGAACACATCAGTGGCATATGGGGATGTTGCTGCTCTGCAGCTGCACAGCCCACAGGGACCCCACTTTTCTCCTCTGAGTCTGCTGAAGAGAAGGGCTCAGTGTAGGGAGATATTCAGCTCAAGCAAACAATCAAAAAACCACAAAGACTCAGAGACTGCGTGATGATAAACACAAACATTAGTATATTTATTTCTACAGCTATGTTAAGTAATTATATTTTTTTTAATTGGTTCATTGGTACTGAATTACTGAATATCTCATCCTGGCTTTGTATATAGAGAGAAAATTCTTAAACTGGGCCTGAGAGCACTGTGAGCTGAATATTTAGAAAAGTAAAGGACATAATTACAGCCCCTGCAGACTCATGGAGTTTAAACTGAAACCTGATGCACACACACGTTCAGTCATTTTTTCATCCACAGGAGTCCATTGTTTTTATTAATTCCAATTGGTTTATAGCAAAATAAAGTGTTCTAACTTAGAAAAATAGGTTTTCATCTCTGAAAAGATTTAAGCTATTTTTCAAACCTCTAAGACATCTGGTAAAATTTTCAATACTTCTAATATCCCAAATTTACTTCCTGCTGCTCAAACCTACCTTTCTTTCCCCAGGAAATACTTATTCTAGGATCTTGATTCCAGACACTAAGACTACAGTTAAGGATAATTTTACTACTGAAAGGTTTTAGGGAAAACATGTATGGTCTGTTGAGAGTCAGGCATGGCACTGTTTTGCTCTGTCCACCACAGCCAGTCTGACTCCTTGCAGAACTGCCCTGTTCGTGTTACTTCTCCTATAGGCGCTTTCTAAATTCCAGCAGGGGGGCAAGTCCTGTTCTGTGGCCACAAACACAAAAGGCTTAATGGAGTGCAGTGAATGTGGCCCAGCTTGCAGGGAGCAGAGGGAGAAGCCCACGACCTCTCAGCACCCGGAGCATTTGAGCTGAGGGATTCTGCTCTCCAGTATGGAGCAGGTTTTGTTAATTAATTAATTGAGCACCGCACCTCGCTGCTCATAGGAAATGCAGCTGCAAGGGCTGCTCATCCATGCTGGAGCCAGACATGCCCAGTGCATAATCCATGTACACAGCAGTACTTGGAGTTCAGCCTTTACACCAAAACACTTTGCATTCCTAAAAGAAAGAGACAGAACCATTTAAACTCTTCCTCTCTGTCTCGTACAGGTTGGAACGATGTCCTGCCTTGCCCTGCTCTCACTGCCCTCTGACCAGGTGCCCACTCTGCCAGGCCCATGCCCACTAAGTCCTTAAGAAACCACTGTGTGTATATTGATTTGAAATCAAGCTGACTCAAAAAATGCTTCTCCTTCTTCTCTGTTCCCCCCACGGTGCATCTCTCCCCTGCCCACAGCACTAATTTCAGATTCATCCTGGCTGCAGGACCTGGATGGTGACGAACACACTTGTAAGGAATGTGGCCACCTTAAACTCATTGGAAATCACTGTCCATAGCACTCCGGGCTGGGAGCATCCCACACACACTTACCAAACAGTAAGAGAAAAGCTGTATAATGTAAAAAAAAAAAATTCCTCATATAAAACTGTTTCTTGAGTCAGTTGAGTTACATTTACAACAAGGATCTGCTCTCTATTTGGACAGAGCAGCTGGAATTAAGATGTGCCAAGTCATATTCACTGCATTTATCACTGAACTTTTACGTAGGAAAAGCATATCCTTGACGAGCACCAGAACATGGCATCAAGCTGTGCACATCTGTAACCGCACTCATGAGCCCATCAGTTACCTGATTGGGCTCTGGAGTTGTTTTACAAGGTGAAAAAAAAATCATTAATATTATTTTAGAAATACAGAAGCACATCTGTAAGCTGACAGAACAGTAATTTATATGTGTTGATACAATCACTAATTTAAACTAAAAAACAGTTTGTTTGGTACTGCGTTGTACTCATAATGATTCTGCAGATGCTATATAAAAAAAAGTAGTCTCCTAAATGCCGTTATTATTTAATTGCGTACATTAATTCAAGGATAGTTAAAAATAATGGCCAAGAATAATGGAATTGAAGTAATTCAAAATTTTCTCAAGAAAAATCACATTTTTTATCAGCATGACAGATTTTTCATCGACCCAAACAAGCCCCTGTGTTGTCTGTATCTATGGCAACTAATCAGAGTTACACAGATAAAAGCTCTAATAAAAGAATAAATGGTTGCAAATTGTTTACCTCCTTTATTTCCTGGCCTGCCACACCCAAGCTATTCCCAAATCACACACACTCAAATATACATCAACGCTAGTTTTTGTATCAGTGAACTTCTAGTTACAATTTCAGGAAAACTTAAAACATTCCAGATCAGAAAAAAAATCAATTTAATTTATACATGAACTCTCTGCCTCTTCATTTTGGGAGTGCTTCCAAGCACGAGTTACAGTGACTCCCTATCCCCTTCCCTGCCGGCCTCTCCTCTCCTTTCCCCAGCGCCTCTCTTCCCATGCTCCTTCAATGCTTCCGTGTGACACACCGGGCTCTGGGGGCTGCGAATCCCCGGCACAGACAGCACAGAGCAAACAGATTGTCCTTCCTGAGCAATCCCTGCAGGGCTGCAGGGTGGGGAGCGCCGGGGACTGCCCCTGCTCCTGCTCCAGCT